>JAOBYK010555336.1:0-31478 GCA_025434845.1 Phenganax subtilis
CAACGTAAGTCTTGTCTCCACGTTTGTGAACTGGGACAACATTTGCAAGTTTCCAGTCATCAGGTAAAACACCAACTTGTAGAGATTTGTTGAACAGTTTACAGAGTGATGGAGTAATCTGCGCTACTGTTTCTTTCAACAGGCGCCCTGGGATATTGTCTGGACCATGCGCTTTGTTGCTACCCAAGTTCATAATCACAGCCATTACCTCGTCGTCCAATAACGTGATGTTATCAATTGTAGTTACATGCGAAAAATCTAACCAACTCTCGCTTATTTCTACCCTCTGACATAAAGTATTTGCCAGCGCTGCAGTTGTCAGATAATCTTAATCCTGGTGTGAAATTCTGTGTAAGGCAGTTAATGAATGGATTGATAATGGGGCTTAAACATGGCTAAATATGCTGTATCTTTCCCACCTTGGCTTCTTCCAGGAAAGCTATGATTGGCAAGGCATTCATCCCCGGAATTATTGCCCTACCCATGAAAAGCCTGATTACTAAGTTTTGAGCATTATCAACAAAAAATACACGAATCTCTAAAAAATCTTCTCTTAAAAAGTCCTCCTGCTACCATGGAACCCATTTATTTAAGAACATACGATGTAACGCTTATGAGCATGAAAGGTATAAGTATCTCGGTCTTGGTTACTGTGAGTATGATTATTTGAGGTAGGAGTTCTGTATTATTTTCAATTATGACAAGTATAGGCATGATGGGTGCAGATGCTTTGAACATAAGTATGGCAAGTATGATCAAGGCAAATGTGTTTATGATATGTTTTATCATTTCGATCATCACTTTTACAAGTATGAATATAAACAACTTAATTATGTAAGGCTTTCTCAGGAATCAAGTTTTTGTCTGTGGTTTCTCCGGCAAGACGTGTTCAAGTTGGAAAACTTGACCAACACAGCTCCAAGCATGACGACTCTGGCGAACTTCAACATACCATTCATCGATTGTGGGGTGCCTACAGGCTCTCCAAACACCTTTTTACTCACCATTGAGACTCTAACAGTCACAAGTGTGAGCACACCTGCATTGTAGATTTGATCGACGTATTCTTTCGTTTGTTTTTGAGTACTCATTTATTATATAAGAAAAAAAGGTCTTTTTTCAAACGTAGTCAAATGTGTCTAGTTTAACTGATGATTTCACTGTTGTTGGTTTTTCCTCAACAACTGGGGACTCCTGAGAAACCTTTGCCCCCCACTTGTTTTTGGGCATATTCTAAAACCCAAAATGCCAAAATGAAACTACTGAAATGGAACGAGAAAAACAAACGGAACAAGCAAAATCAGCGAAACGGTCGAAATAAAATGACCGAAACGAGAATAATTATAATAATGCACTGGAACTAATCATTTTCAACAAGAATTTAATGGTTACAATTTTACCCAAGGTCGTGCTTGTAAAATTCACGAGATTTTATTGCCGAGCAACTTTTATATCTAGACTTTTTAGTCGCGCGAAGTGAAATGTGATTAGATAAACAACTTTAAACTTGTCCTGTACTACTATAGCTTGGACCACGCTCGGATGTGGCTCGGATGTCCTGATCCCATGACATGCCATAAACCGATTTGGCGCAATAACTGTTCTGTTATTTGGTGCTTAAACTGTTCTGAATTTTGGCGAGCCGAGGAAAATGGATGGCTCTTGCTAAATGTGTGCTTTACAGGAAGTTGAGGAAATTCGAACATCTCTTATCTTTGCACAAACCAAGTGTTTTTCGAATGCATGCTTTCTTTTGATATCTGGTGGTCATTGTTTTGTATCAGTTTAAGTGTGTATCTAACTCTAAGGGTGTTTGGCTGACATCAATTCTGGATAGGCACTACATGTTGAAGACTTGCCACTAGCAGGGGAAGGGTTAGCTTCTAAATGAAATAATAAAAATATGCACAATCCTTGGAAAGTCTGTGATGATTCCCTAGTGTACAGTCTAAAATCGTACTATGCCAACTATAGCTTAATCAGGATTTTGACTCTGGGTTGAATAAAAGCAAACATGAGAGCATATATGCTTCTTAGAGGCACTTTGTTATTGCTGAGAGATATTGAATTAGTAGAGTGCACACTGTACAGTGGCATGAGTTGTTCTCAGTGAGTAGTTTCAAGAGACAAATTTTATTGTCACAATACATTTTGTTGCTTTTTGCCAATGTTTTACCAAGATTTACCCTTTCACAAGAGAAATTCAACTAGGCGCTGAACATTTCTCTCATCAGAGCTTTCCTTTGCCTACATACTAGGCTTTGACCTTAAACTTCCTTCCCCACCCTCCTGCACCCCATAAAATATTAAATATCTATGGTCTTTGGAGCAGTACCTTGATCATGCTGATTTAAAATTTACTGTATGCATCAGAAGTGAACAGGAAGACTTGTAGTGGTGATGTGTATGTGTTCTTAGTATGCTATTCATTATTTTATGGGTGTTGTTTAATATTTTTGACAATATGGTTGCAAACCTTTCCCATGCTTTACGTCCAAACCATCATAATAATACCACCTTGATTTTAGTCTAAAGCAGCTTGTGTAATGCCGGTCTTCGGTCCAGTAAGTGGCAGCCTGTAGCTCATACCTATTGGGAGTAATAATAAATGCTATTTGTTAGCAATCCTGTTTAAGTTTCATTACATAACTAGTAACAATCATACGATTGAAGTAATTTGTTGTGAGTTACCTATAATTGTTTCCTTTGACTACATTCGGCATATCCTGAAGACCTTTAACATGACCACCTTTGGCTAACAAATCTATATTAACTGGCAGGAATATGGGGGGTCCTTCAGCAAAGGTTCGCCTGTCATGTTTTCATTCTCCTCTGCAAAGTGGCACACATTCCCTAAAAATAAAATAATAAGTGCAACTCTGTATTAGTTTTTACCACTACAATACATTCTAGGTTGTTGCTGAATGTTTTAAGTGTTGCAGATAGATACATGTACTCATGTACACCCATTTTGTTACAAAAAGATTCAATGTATTCATGTTTTTTCTGTCTTCCAAGTTCCAATTTGTACCTGCCTTAACACGTACTTTGATGTACCCTCCATTACGGAAATCTCAGCTTCCTCTGCAATGCTCTTTGGAAGTGTATACTTTAGAAGACAGAGACTTTTAAATTTGCACTTAAACCAGTATGGTGGCTGAACGCTATCATAAGAAAATTTCCGTTGTCAATGAAAAATATTCTTCAAATCAATATGAATTTTAAAAAATGTTCAATTAAAATCAAGCAAAAAAACAACAAAATGATTCAGCAAATAAAAGATGACATGAAGTGAAAAAAATCTGCTTTTAAAATGAACAGCAAAGTCAAATTAAACTGAAATTAAAAATCTAACCAGCCGAGCGCTATCATAGTATACCATAAAGCTTTGCGCTGCTCTCCGGATCTCACACCGTACCGTTATAAGCAAAGCCCTTGCGAATCAACAGTATCATATTCATAACAGCTTGGACATTAGCATGTTGCTCTCGTGTCCGATAAACATAGGTGAACGAGCGGCTTGGTAAAACTTTCAAAAGCAGATGACAGCAAACAGAGGGAACAAACGGCCCAATGCAAAGATTTTGGAAGAAGAGTCTGATGGTTCAACGATTGAGTACAGACGTTGCGGGTAAAGAGCAAAAGTATCAGCGAGTTGGTGCGAGGGAATTTGTGCCATTTGAGTACGGCGAGTTGACGATTGAAAACATAAAATGTGCGTGTTTATCACATTTTGATGTGAGCAAAGCTACTGTTTGTGATGTTCTAGCAGTCAAACAGGGCCCTTCATGTTTGTCTGTTAAACAAATCCCTAACCTTGGCGTCATTCATGTGCGTTTTATCGAAGGCGAAAGTAAAGTGGGCAAGGGAGATGGCGATGATGTTAGAGTGGTCAATGCCCGCAAAAAAACGCAAGGCTGTTTTCTCCTAGCCAGTTAAGTCGACTCAAGTAAAGCCAACTCAGCAAACTCGTGGAAGTAAATTCATACCGCTGAGTATATCAGCTGTGGAAATGTTAAAGCTACGAAGAGAGATAAAATCGACCCACACTACGGAAATAATTATTTATAGTTTTGAAATGGCAGAATTAGCATGGAACCCGATGCGTGTGAAAGCAGACTTTGTCCTTAATCCTGATCCATTTGACAGTGGGGGAATCCGGCAAATCTTTAAGGCGACAAGTCACACTAAAGGGTTTGATGGTATCACTTGGATCGTAAAGAAATATCTTGACAAGACCAAAACAGATATTGATGTTATGGGGCAAACAGTCGAACAACCTACTAAGAAACTTTTGCAAATGCACAACCTAGCCAGGAATTTCCCTGCAAGATTGGAACAAGAAATAGCTAAAGGAGGCAAAGTTGATAAATTTGGTCTGACCTTCAAATATAATAAGATTTATTACAGTATCTCTGCAGATGAGTGCCTCACCGTTAAAGAATTTGTGCCCAGAGAGTTCGACAAATGCGTGAACAACAACAGCGATATCTGTGGAGAGGAGAACGCGGAGATTTGCCAGAAAGCACAATGTTTCGTGCACTACACTTTTGAAAGATCCCAGCAACAATTGATGGTCGTGGATATTCAGGGGTGTGGTTTTACACTGTTTGATCCGGAAGTTGCCACGAAGGAGTCTTCATCTGAAGGTGAATTTTTGTTCTGCACTGGGAATCTGTCGGCTAATGCAATACGCAGCTTTTGTCTCTCCCATGTTTGCATTCAGTTCTGCACGTTACTTGGATTGAACACACTTGTAGAACTGGATTAATTGTGGAACACTTCCACCAAAAGGAAACCAAGCACTAACAGCATTGCTAAGCTGATTCTAACAGTCATTGGACATCATGCCCACTACAATGATATTAAATTATGAAGCTCTGTTAAGAAAGGCAATGCATTTCACATGCAAACTATTGTTGGGATATATTCTGATATGCCAAAAATTGCAAATATGTGCCTTTTGAGACGATTTCATATAGACAATGAACAATTTAGGAATTTCAGGCAATTCTAAATAACTTTTGTTTACCAATTCACTCTAAGTTGAAGCTAGCGCAGATAATATTGAATGCAGCAACCTATTTAAACATCTCAACTGGTTATATTTTTGCAATGTTTATGCACGTCAATACACGGTATAAAAACTAATTTTTTTTGTTATTTAATGTTTGTATTTGTTTCAATTTAACTTGGGTATTTTCTCTAATGTGCTGCAATAGAAAATAACACTATTGCAATGAGAGAGAAAAATGTTCGCGAACATACAAATATGCATCCACCCAATCATCAGGCTTGACATTATCTGCATTTGGCAACCAGCGTTCACATTCCTCTTGAATAGTCCTTTCAAGGAAGTCTTGCCTGCATCCTAAAACACCAGAATGAGCAAATACTTTTCATTTACTAACTGTTTATTAACAATCCTATAAATAACAATCATGCTGCAGCCACATTAACATTGAACTGTGTTTTTTCAAAGTTAAATAATTAACGTACCACAATGTTCAAAGCCTTATTCCTGAGGAAAAGCATAGATATGGTTGGGTACACCACTTGGCAATTCTGTATCCTTCTGCATGCGGATTCGGTGTGTATTCCATATGGTGTCCTTGAAGGTATCTAATTCTCTTTGTAATAGGGGAATGAGAATGAATGCCAGTATTACCCTCGAAGAAGAAAAAAGAAAACTAACATATGCTAACATAACAACACTCTCCAGACTTTGAAAACCCCATTAATCAAATTAAAAAAGTACTCACATCATTTTGTAATACTAATTTTTGGTGGGAAAGGTATCAAGCAATAAAGGAAAGTTGTAATGTTAATCTCTTATTTTTGTCATTTGGAATTACTTCAATAGATAAAAACTATCCGAAAAAAAACAGCATCCATTACCTATTTTTTTCAGCATTGGGGTCGTAAAGATTATCTCCTTTCAATTCACGCAGTTGTGACTTGAAAAACATTTCGAGCCGCTCATGTACTTCTTTCCACCATTTTTCAATCTACATAATTAGAAACAAATTGTAACGATACAGTTTGGTACCGTGCATTACAGATAAAAAAAACAACAATAACAATAATCATGCTGCTAACCTGGTTCGATGTATTGTCCATATAGAACAGTGCCACATGCATCAAACTCATCCTCACCATTGCAATGCAGAAAAGCATGCATGGTTGCCATTGTATCTGTCTCTGTACCTTTGTCCATTCTCAGGTAGGAAGCCATCATACGAGATTCGTACAGGTATTCCAGATACCAGCGTCCAATCAATTGTGGATCAGAGTTGCTAGTCCAAATTTGCAGCCATAATAGTTTTCTGCTGCAGGTATCCATGCAGCCATAGACAGCCAAAGGAAAAGTACTGGTACCAGGCTACTGTGAGACACCAATTGTCCAAAGTTGATCAAGAAAATGTGGCATCACGCTTGGAAAAATGGAGAAAAGAAAATCCAGAGGACAAATTTTTCTTTACACCATACAAAGTAAATTCACACCCTGACAATGAAAATGTGAATGAAGAGGATTCTGAAGAAAATGAGGATATCACAATTGGGGAACAATCTCTGAAGCACTCACAGCTGTTCGTACATCAGGCAGCATGGCAACGTCAATTACTTTCTAAATATAGAAATAACATGTGTCTGTTAGATGCGACATAGAAAACAACACAATACGCTTTGCCATTATTCTTCTTGATGGTAAAACCAATGTCAATTATCAAGTTGTAGGATGCTTTGTAACACAACAAGAAACAATCGCAGCTATTGCAGAGCCACTTGATATGTTGAAACAATGGGTACCAGATTGGAAACCAGCTTATTTCATGACTGATAATTGTGAGCAGGAGATCAAAGCTTTGGAAGACACGTTTCCTTGTAGAGTAAACCAATATATTAATTAGTTGGTGGTAAACTCATTTCACAGTAATGATTTTGTACAGTACTCAAGGAATGCCTGGCGACTCCAAATAAAACATTTTTGTGGCCACCATCATTCGCGTTTTTTTAGGATCTGTCGTCTTTCTTTGTGATTTCCATCATGAACAGGCATGGGAGAGGTGGGTTGCAAAGGGAGATAATGGAGTGGCAAATTGTCGAGATGAGGTTCTGTCAAAAATGCAAAGTATCGACCAAGATCAGTCAGAACAAGAATAACAGGAAAGGGTGAACATCCTTAAACAATCTGCAGTTTGGAAAAGCAACAAGAACTTTCAAAGGTGGTTTGAGGATCACTGACTGACTGAAAAAAAGGTTTGTATAAAATTACAAGCAGTATCTCTTACTATTAACTACCAAAGAAATACTGCTATTGAAAACCATAAAGGTAATTGTTTACCCTATCGATTGTTTTTGTAGCGCTGGGTTTGGGCATACCAGAGAGATTGTATGTATGGCATTACTACAACAAATGGAGTTGAAAGACAGAATATGGAATTGAAGCATCAGTATCTGGCAACGCATTGGGATGAAACTCTGAGTGGGTTGCTAAATGTGATTTTATCACAGTTTTTACCAGACAGTTATTCAAGGTACTGTATCAGCAATGAATTTCCCTGCCAATTTAATGCAACTACTGCGCACTGCAATAAAGTTCTGTAATAATTGCTGTGATATATACAAGGCGGAAGCTGTTTAGAACTTAAACAGAAGTGAGTCTCCAATGTGCTGTACCTATACATGATCTGCAATATCTCCTTTTGATACCTAACACTCTAGATATGTAGAAAAGAATGTCAGAGCCCATTCACTATATCGTGCGACGTGGGTACAGTCAAGATATCCCTTCATATTTGCACAATCGTCCACATCAAATTGTCAAGCATTGTATGCACAAGAAGCATTTGGCAGAAGAATTTTACCCTAAACATGTGCTTCACAAGAATAACGATGGTGTATTTCACGTTCGGAGTTCTACTCGGTTGAATGTCTGGTACATAATTAGAATAGACTGACCTAGCTGCAGTTGTATTTCATGGCAGCGTGACCATTTGACCTGTAAACACTTTTTTGCTGTATTCAGGAATTACACGGAATGGGGGTGGGAGAAATTTCCTCTGGCATATACAAGTTCACCAACCCTAACCTTGGATGTCATTCCCAGGCAAAAGATCTCCCATAAAGAGAGCAATGAAAGATATGAAGATGTTGACAATGTCACTTCAGAAGTTGCCAGAACAACGTTGCCCAACTTAGTGTGAGAACACAACTTTTGAACCAGTTCCGGATGAACTAATGCCAGTGAGAAAGCGTTCCCACAGAAACATTGGTTGTGAATGTCGGGAAATTCTTCACAAGATGAAATCTATGACATATCTTGTGAATGATTATGACAAATTGTCTGCCTTAAAGAAAGAGTTTGCTGAGCTTTATAGAAAAGTGAGCGAAGCTTGTCGATCTGATAGTGGTCATTTGTTGGATCAGTAACTGAAATGGAACCAACAAAAAAAACAAGAAAAACTACTTGCCAAGAGAAGAAAAATGATGGTCAAACATGCAGAAAAATTCCTAAGGAGGAATGTAAAAAGCACAAATACTCAGGGCGAGTAGGATCAAAGCTTCTATGATGCAGAAGTTTTACAAAACAAAAAAGAATACTGTAGTTAACCAGGCAAAAAAGAAAAATGTAAAGAATACATCCAAAGCAAATGTGATAAGTGTATCAAATCAGTCGACACTGAACAACATGATAATGACAAGTACTCTTGATCCACAAAAAACATGCAAAGAAGAAATGACCTCATTATGCCATAATATTAGTACCTATGACACAACAACAATAGAAGTTCCTAACTGAGGTGGATCATTGCAAATCAACCACAAAAACATATCCATGGTGAACACCTGTCCAATTGACAACTGGTTGGCGATTACATATATAATCTTGCAACTGAATCTAGTTGTTCATGAAAAGCTAAGCAACATGGTTGCTTGTCCTGGAGCACAATTGATGCTGCAATTGTAACAACTTTACAAGGAGAGAAGGTTTAATGAAGCAAAGTGGTATTTAGCCAAGTTGAACAAACTACCTGCAAGGACAACCAACGACAGAACAGGGGTGGATTTTTTTGGAAATGAACACAATCGGTTTGTGAGACACCTTGGCTCTCTCTTCACACACACATCTGTCAGTAGATGCTCCTATGAGAACTGCCGACATGAAGTCTTAAAAACCGACAGCACATCAAATCCAACGATTGTACAAATCTCTGCAACAAGTGATAACATCAACAGAGTATGGTAAATGAAACTAAAAGCTGGTTTATGGTGGCCGAACGCTATCATAAAAAATTTTCGCTTGAAAATGAAAAATATTCTTCAAATCAATGTGAAATTTAAAAATGTTTGATTAAAATCAAAGCCGAAAAAAATCTAAATGATACAGCAATAAAAGATGACATGAAGTAAAAAAAATCTGCTTTTAAAATGAACAGCAAAGTCAAATTAAATAGAAATTAAAAATCTAACTTGCCGAGCGCTATCATAGTATACCATAAAGCTTTGCGCTGCTCTCCGCCGTGTGCGTACCACTAAACCATATGGTAGCACAACAATTGTTTTCAAACTTTCAGCCAATTGCCACTGTCTTACTAGATGACAATGGCACTCACACCCCACTTTACAAGGACATGAGGGTCATGGTTACACAAAACCAAGATAAACAAAATGGTATAGTAAATGGTCAAATTGCAATCATACATGCTGTCCACAGTGCTCCAATTATATTGAAACTACCAAATGGTAAACTAGTCGCCATACATCCAGTAACAGCTGAAAACAATACACATGCAACATGCTACCCTATATGTGTAGCATATGCAAACACAATGTCAAAGGGACAGAAACAAACATTAAAATGTGTTGTATAATGTTTTGATATTGACTGTTTACCACCTGGAACTGGTTACGTTGCTATGTCTAGAGTAAAAAGTAGAGATGATCTTTACTTTGTTACTCCTCTAGAGCCATCATATTTCACTCCTATTCCTTCATTTTTCTAATATATATCAATACAATAAATGACACGTTTTCTTACTATCAATCCATTGTTTATTACCACCATTTTTAAATCACAAGTACACCTTCTATATGAATCACTCATTCCACAATCACTTAATACCAATGTATCAATTTTTCACAGATGCAGAGATAAGCAAGCTCCTCTTCTCGTCAAACTCCATGAGGCACCTCCTTTTTCAAGCACCTCCCAATAAACTTCCTGAAATAATGTGGTCGTGTCTGGCCTGAAATAACTGACACAAACGTGTTGCATTGATTGACTATTCAGGTATTCCATCGCTCAAAACGAAAATGAAGAGATTTCTCGAGAACACAAATGGTCTCAACATGAAAGGTGATGACCCTCACTCAATGAAACGAGACATAAGAAACGTCCTCGAGACAACCTTTGACATCCAGTGAAATATCAATACATCAATGGAACAAATGCATGAAATCGGCGCTGCCATGTTTGCCATGTTAACACAATTCATTGTTGCATGCCAACTCTCCAGTTCAAACGCAACAAGTCTATTGCAGGATAACCCAATTCCTTACTAAATCTTGCATCAAGAGACCGAAAACTCAAAAACATCTCATCCAGTCCAAAAACTTGACCTTTTGACTGAGCTCCGCAACACGTATGAAAAACGAAGTAAACGAAAACACATTGAACTAGACAGTCCCAATGCCACTTCCAGTTCCTGATTTAGCGCCATCATCTTACTTACTTATTATTTTTCTGGTGTTTTCGTTAGCAATTCCAAAATCACACATTTCTTCTCAAGTTCTCTCGGGTAACCAGAGGTCTTTATAAATTTCATAAGTAGCGTTTCTCATGTTATCAAATAAAATTTCACCTCCAACACTCACGGTAAACTTGACCATTAAACTTTTACCTAAATTGTTTAAGAACCAAGACTTCGTATTAGCATTCTTAAAGTCAAATTTCAGGTTTAAGGACTTTGGTACCAAGCAGTCATCTTTGTTTAATCTTGGAATGTCTACATACATTTCTTCCTCTGGGTTAGCTTTATTAGGATTAAAAGTAATATGATGTTTAGATCTTTGTCCTTTTATATCACTCATCTTAAGTTTTCTAAAATCGGGTCTAAGTTTGCTAGTTGTAGTCATTTATTTAAACATGTTTTTTTTATTTTATTTTTTTTATTTTTTAAAAACATAAGGGTGCTACGCACCCACTTTACGCTTCTTATTCTTTATAAATGCCTTCAGTGCTTCGCGTAATCATAAACAAACCAAGTTAGAGCAAGAGCTAGTATCCATAAATTTTGTGCTAAAAAACTTACACCTTTTGCTCCCCATTTTAAGGCCGTAGCAACTAAATTGAAGACTGTACTAGCTATAGGTCCTACTTGTTTAGCTAAGTTTGCTACAGCTTTTGCAAATTTACTCGTGGCTTGAGCTCCTTTTTTCACCGCAGATCTTCCAGCTATCACCACCGTGGTGATAATTCCTGCGATAGATATGGCAACAGCACTAAGACCTATTAGGTTTTCTTTAGGCCATTTTTTAAATTTTTCAAAGCGATTTAGATCATTTATCTCGGTTTCTTCTTCTATAATCTCCATCGTTTCAGGTTCTATCGTTCTAAGGTTCTTTTCTAATCTTAACTTATCAGCGCTGAGTCTTAATATTGTTTCTATTTTTTCATACATTGCTTCTTGTTCTGAATCAGCTTCTTGAAGTTTTTTTAATCTCCATCTATCAATTTCGATTCTTAGATTTTCTAGTTTTTCTCCGGTTGTTTGTGATTCAGGTAGGTTTAATGCTCCATTAAGTTCTCTTAGTTCTTGCATAGATAATAGAGACACATTAGAGTATATATCTTCCTTTAACTCATCTATTTCTGTTTCTAGTCTTTCTACTGAGTCTGTACTTACCTGACTTGAGATGTTTTCTATGCTTTCACTACTTAAGCCATCCATTTCTATATTTTCCTCTATTTGTGAATAAGCTGTTTTTTGATGTTCAGCTCTTGCTTTTTTTGATAATTTTATAAACTCTTCTACAGCTTTTTGTGATTTTTTATCTTTAGAGTAAGAAAATTCTTTATTTTCTAGAATTATGATTTTTTTGTTCTTTAAATTCTCCTCCTAGGACATCTCCTGTTTTTTGACTTATTCTTACTTTAAAATTTTCTATGAGCTCTTTAGAAGCTGGACCATCTTTTTTATTAACATTATGATTTAGAAAGTCTTTTAAAAAGTTTTTTTTATCCAAGGTTTCAGCTCTTTTAAAATCAGTCAAGTCTTTTTGAATACCAGGGAGGTTGGTTTCATCATAAGTGTCATCCCAGTCTAGATTAGGAGTAGGATCTGTAGCATCTATTTCTGGTTCTATAAAAGAGGTTTCACCACGTTCATATTGATCATTATCATTTTCTAGCAAAGAGTCTTCAAAAGTATTATCTATATTTTCCACATTTTCTTGGTCTATAGTATTCATTTCTATATTTTCATTTTCCTTAGCATCAAAGTCATAGTCTTTAAATTCCGCATCCATTTTATTTATTAATATTTTTAAAGTTTTTTATGTCACTTTTCTTTATTCAAGAGTTATGTTTATTATCATAACCTAGCCATTTTACCAAAGCCATATTTCCTCTAGTTTTTAGCACTTTTTCGACTCTATAAAATGCTCTGCCGCCTTGCGCTTCATCTTGCTTATCTACGGGAGAAAGTTCTTGCTCGTAGAATTTTCCTAAAATAGGTTCATTATCCATAATATCCATAATTTCATACATGGTAGGGTCATTTCTAAAAATTTTATCCATTACAAATATTTCTTCGGTAAAATTAGCTTCGTATCCTTTTTCAAAAACATTTTTATACTTACTTACTCTAACTTTTTCTCCAATTTTATATTTTGGTAATGGAAACCTCCCAGTCCAATGACCATACAAAGTTAACCAAACCTGGTTAGCGTTATTTTTATTAACATCTGTAGGTTTCATTAAAATAGTATCATGTCTCGTATGGTTATAATTATAAACAAAACCACTTAAGACGTCCATCCAATTATAGGTACCTTTAGAATAGAAATATTTCCACATCATCGTTTTTAAGGTTCTGTTGAAGCATTCCACGATAGCAGCTTTTCTTTCTGAGTTTGTAGAAAAATAAACTATGTTATTATTTTCTAGTAGAGTTTTAACGCCTACGTTGTAGAGATCTTTTCCCTCATCAAATTGAATTTTATCAGGGTATTTTTGGAACCTAGATTTAAATTCACTTAATAATCTTTCTACAGCTGCGCTCATGTTTTGAGTATCTTTTTTACGTACAGGAATTGCAAAAACATATCTAGAAAGTATTTCAACTCCAGTTAAGATCCAATTATAAGAATTGTTTTTATAACATAATTTACTCACATCTACGAGGTCTAATTTTAATTGTTCCCCAAGCGCTTTTACAAATGTTTTTTGTGTTTTGTATTTTTTTATGACTTCTTTATATCTCGTGTAGGTATCTTGTGTTTTTAACCAAGCTCTTATTTGTTTTCTAGTTATAAGAAGACCATCTTCTAAGGCTTTTCTATAAAGAGATTCTACACCTGTATAACCGGATTTAGGATCGTAATAAAGATTTCTTAATTCTTGCTCATTTTTAAAATTAACTTTACTTATACTTTTTTCATTCATTTATTGTATAAGTTTTTAGCTAAGGGAAATTTCCATTAATACCGAACCTACATTTTTGTTAAAGGCTTCGCGGCCTTCGGCCTTATTTGAGCTTGTCCAAAAGTTTAACTTGTTATAAATTCCTTCTCTTACCTCTAACGAACTTTCTATATCTTTATATTGCGTTACAGATCCAGATAATTTTTGTCCGGTTGTAATAGGTAGAGTAACTATGGCAGAACTTAATTTTCCATGTGTGTCAAAATTTTTAGAACAATCCACGATATCACAATGCACGGTAATATACCTCAATCCAAGATTGATATCAGCTGGAGATTCGCTTTTTGTCCAAGTATTAGCAGCTATTTTCTTATTTAAAGAGAATCCTAAAAGCGTACCAAAATGATACAGAGATAAGGCTTCTGTTTCATGAAAAATATTAACATGATGATCTTGTGTGGTGGAAAAACAAAGTCCTTCAGGAGCAAGTTTTTCACAGATGTTTTCAAAGGTATAATAACCTTCATCTAAAACTATATCTTTACTTCCTACCTTGATATTCTTATATTTATCCTTGATATTTTTAAAGTCCGAAAAAACAGAAGCATTTTTTACAAATAATTGATTTATTTTTATATTTCTATCCAGGATTATTTCCTTGGAAAGGGAGCTTTGCTCCCACGAAGCATTATTTTCTATAAATACGGTTAATTTGTTCATTTATTATTATAAATAAAAATGATTAAATAAAATGGAAATCACAACAGATAGATTATATCCACAGCTTGATCCTATGTTTAAAAAATATTATGGGAGGGATTATGATAAAGCTAAAAAACTTATAAAAACTTGGTCTGAGACTGAAGCTAAAAAAAAGATTTAAAAAAAAATATCCACATGCTGATATATCACGTTTTAGTTTTGAAGGAAGAGTCACCAAGAAAATAAAAGAAAACCCTGTTTATCCGGAAATAAAAACCACCAAAATAGAATTAAAAGATATGATTTATTATAAGCAAAATAATAATTATAGATATGCGTTAGGAACCTACGCGTTCAAACATAACAAAGAATGGCAAAAAGCTTTAGATACCAGAGAAAATTAATACTGGACTCCACAAATTTGGAATTATTTTGGAACTTTACAAGGACTAACACTAGAAAATAAAAACCTCGAGTTAGAAATGAATGTTTTTAAAATATTCGTGAACAAGAAGGATAGTTTTGAAGCTCATTTTCCAGCCTAAGAAACGAACTATGAGAATAAAAACGATAATAGAGACATAAGAAAATCTTCTTTTGACTATATAAATGATCCTTATTTTACGAGTTTATTAGCAGCTTATGTTATAAGTTATTTAGTAGGAATGAGCTTAGAACACACGAATAGTGCACAGCCGGCTATTATAAGTTCTATTGCTAGATATTATTTTTATTATCACATGAGCAGATTCTTGAAACACCCAGAAAAATTAACCCCTTACGCTACAAAGCATGTTTTAGATCTTATTCAGAAAAAAATTCCTGTTAAACCAAGTTTAAAAAAAGATTTTGTAATGCAACACCCAAAATATTTTACTTACACCACAAACCTTAATAACTTAAAGAAAATGATGTACAAGTATCCCGAAAGATATAAGGAAAATAGCAAGTATAATTTTATTTATCTAAAAACCGTAAATAAAAAGGGTTTTAGAATCGTTAATAAAAGCGAGTCGGACTGGAAATTATTCATAAAAAAAGACTCAAATGGCTTAACCGAGTTAGGACGGAACTTATTACAACATGCGGCGGAAAGTTATGTTTATGGTATTTTAGGAGCTCAAGCCAATACGAGATGGTCTATCGTTAATCAAGGTGCTAAGAGTTCTCAAACTCAAGACGTGTTTCATAAATTAGTTCAAGCTACGATTGTTCAAGATGATCCATCGGTTACTATATCCAACATGAGAAAAGCGATAACCGCCACGAACGTTATTTTTAAACATGATGATAGGTCCAGGGATCATTTTAATTCCTTCAAATATGATTATTTTAGAAAAACCTATCCCAGGATATAATAATGTTTTAACCATAGCTACGGGTGAAATGAAATTTGGTAAGAATGTAAATGTTAACCGTGTTAAGAAAAAAAGCTCCGTTCCAAAAAAAAGCACGGGACGGAAGCAAAGCTCCATTCCAGAAAAAGTTCCAGAAAAAAGCTCCGTTTCTGATAAAGTTTTTGATAAGAAAATTCCAGATAATAATTCTTATCTTTTTGAAAGAGAGCAAAGCTCCCACTTCGTGCTATCAGGCATAATGTTAATTCTTGGGATATTCGTTTCAAAATATATCATATGAAGTTCGGAAAAAATCTAAAAACTGATTTCGTATTTTTTTTCTTTAATAAATGGCAATGTAAAGCAGGAGCAAGGCTCCCTTGTATTTTGGATACGAAAAAGAATCCGATAATGATATAAGAGAAATCAAAGAAAAACTAGAAAACGTACAGACGGAGACAGAGAGTAATAAATCACTTATATTAAGCAATAGATTAGATATCGTTGCTAATCGAGGATTCTCTGCGAGAAATCAAAGAAACATAAATTCTATTCAAACAGATGTCAACATGAATATAACAAATATAGCAAACAATTATAGACTTACAAATACGAATAGAAAAATAGCGGTTCAAAATAAATCTGACATAAGAGATAATAAAAGCCACGACTAACACGTCAGAAATAAAAAGAATAGAACATGAATTGAAAGCCGACATACAACAAAAAAAGTCAAACTTTATGTTTTCGTTTAAGTTTAGTAACATGAAGAAAGATATCTGGTACGATCCTTCTAGTAATCGTACAGGGTACCCTCCTACTTTTATTCTTCCTCTCATACTTAGTCAAACCTCGAAGCTTAAACTACTCTACCACGTTTTTGATAACAACACAACTTTAACAAGACTCGACTTAGAATATCAAGTTAATATAATAAAAAAAGATTACACGAGTGTTTCTACTATTGCGTATCGAGCAGACATCGTAAACATGAGACAGGTCGCCAGATGTTACGTGGTAGAGTTAAACAAGGATTTTATTTTTTCGGATCATGATAATAACCTCGATGAAGTTCTTTTAATTTTTATAAGTTGCCGACAAACTAATCTAGCTTCCATCGGAAACGATTCAGAATTATACGTGGTTGTGGAAAGTTAAAAAATGTTTTACTTGAAATATGAACATTTTTACTTAAAATTTACTTGGCCGATTTTTAAGTAGATTTTAAGTAAAAATTTTTACCTTAAATAAATGACAGAACAGAATAAACAAGTTTTAAACACTCCTAAGGAAGAAAATAATATTATTACTACGCAAAAGAAAATCGACGAAGTCGCACGTAGTGCTAAAGATCCGCAAAAAGTAGAAGCAGGAAAAAAATTTGCTCAAATTTCTAGAGAAGCTAAAGAAAGAAAAAGAAAAGCTTTATTAGAAAATAATGCTTCGTGGGAGCAAAGCTCCCTTAAAAATGAAAATTCATGGGAATATTCTTTTTCTACATTTACATTCGTACCCCTTGTTTCTATACTTGGAATCTCTACTATTTATTTTCTTTTTTACTCATATAAAAATAAAAATAAAGATATTAAGGAAGAAAAAATAGAGGAACCCAAAATAGAAGAAAAAAAAGTTAACGTTAAAAAATAAACACTTAGATAATTTTGATTAAGGGTGCTTTGCACCCGCGTAGCGCTTTTTTTTTATATATAGTAAATGAATGAGCAAACCAGGAAAAATTATATTAATCAAATTTATAACGCAGGACTTTTAACTTTATCTGCTGCAGGAGTTTCTATGGTAAGTAAAAAGGTTCTTGGAGAAAATTTATCAACACCTCAAAGTATACAAGGCACTTTAAAACTTGCAGGAGCCGTTATGTTGGGAAGCGTCCTTGTAAAATATCTAGAAGATAAGAGAATTATTCCAGAAAAAATCGATAAATAAGTAAAACGAAAATCCTTTAAATAAATGGCTTCTATGGTAGCAGGAGGACTTGTTAATGCATTTGCTTTTGCTGGGGCAGGATTTTTATTCTCTAAACTTAATCATAATGGATATGACAAAGAAATGAATCGTCATAACTTAGCTATGGAAAAACTCGCAAGAGATGAAGAAATATGGTATGAAAAAGAAGTAGCTCGAAAAAACAAGGAAGCTAGACTTAGGCAGGAGTTGTCTGATGCTAATAAAGACATGAATATGACTAATAAAAATCTAGAAAATCTTAAAAAAGCACTTGCTTCTACACGTTTAGAATGGACTCCAGAACCTAGATTATAAAACTACTATAAACCTAGTAAAGAAATGCAAGAATATCAACATATCGTGATGGGAATTTCAGGAATATTAGGAGGATGGATATTAGGAAAAGTGCTTTAAAATGTTTATCTTTTAAAGCGGAGATAAACACTTTTTTTTAGTCCCAACAAATTCCATAATGTTTATACATTCTTAAAACAATTTTTCCTATGTAAAAATCTAGGAAGGTGCTTTGCACCCGCTTTGCGCTTCTTATTATAAGTGTTTAAATAGATTAGTGGCTTATTAACATGTCTTTAGGATCTGTTAAAGAAATAGGAGTAGAGATGTTTTCTATTTCTTTCTTCAAAGGGTCAGATAAATAATTATAATAACAACTATTCAATAGTTGAGATTCTGTTAAATGAGTTATATATTCCTCGTGGTTTTTATTTTTACAAAAGTCTATCATAATACGATCATCGAAAGGATTATTATTTTGTGAGAAAATCTCATGAATAGACAATCTAATGCCCATTCTATTTATTCTATTTTTAATTCTTTTGCCTTGTAATGTCCATGAGCTAAGGTATTTATCTTATCTTCTAATATAATCCTCTTATCATCCTCTGTACTTAAAGCTATTTTATTAACAGTCTCAGAAAAAAGTTCATGTTTTCTATTTCTTATGAGATTCATTTTTTTAGTCATAGGAAAATCGTTATTTAAACATTTTCTATAATGTTCTAATTTTAAAGACTTTTCAATAACATATTTCTTTAACCCCTTACACTTACATATTTCCTCAAAATCCTCCTTTTATAAGCATATAATTTTGGTCGTAGTCCTATAAATTCAATGATTTGCGTGCCACCACATTCGTCTTTAAAAACACCTGGAACTTTTTTATTTAAACCTTTAGTAATATATGGATTGTTAGTTATTATCTCGGAAGTATCAAAATATTCCCTCTGGTCTGGGGAGATGTCTTTGTAAAAATCTTCGGTTTCTATTTCGTAAAGAAGAGAGTCCGTATCCGTAAAACCTAATTTAGCTTTATCTCCATATTTCTTTTTTATATAATTATAATGAAAATCACACATACGACTTTTAGAAATATCTAAGATACTCATACCCACGTATATAGGTTTATTTAAGACTAGTTTTGTTTTATATTTATGAACAGCCACAAGGCTCTCATCAAATATCGTAAAAGACTTAAAACAAGGTTTCTTAACTAATTTTTCTATTCTTTCCTTATTATTCACTAATTCTATATCTACTCTATTTCGAATATTTTCCATCGTTTTTCCAAAAACAGAATTATTCATTAACTTAAAGAAATCTTTCTCGAACTTGTTCTTAGCAAGAGTTTTTAAATTTGTGTTTTTATCAATATAAGGTTTTAACCATTCTGATTCCTCAAAACTAATACCCTTATGAATTTTCTTTAAAACTCAACCCATTCTTAAATATTCTTTTAATATCTCGTGATGTACTACGTAGTTCTTTTTAGAATATAGATTGGGAACCAATTTTTCTGTAGAAATATTTTCGTCTAAGTGAATGTTTATTTTTTCAGGAGCAAGAGGAAGATCGTTATGGAGATCATGTAATTCTTTTGGATAATCTAGATCTACTACTAAGATACAAGGAATTTTTTTCCAATTTTTTATTTCTTTTTTCATCATCGCCCATCCATATAGGTTATTAGCATTTAAATTAGGAATATAAATACTAGGCTTTGATGGATCATAATTTTTTAAGTACTTATTATTTGCTTTAATATGTCTTTTTGTTATCATGGAAACTCCTCCTCAAATACCTTTTTCTATCATTAAATACATATCTTCCTTAGAATGAAGCTCTAAACGTACATTCGTGGTTTTTAAGGCCGCATCCCAGGCCAATCCTGGAACCGTATAATACCATGAAGGATCTAGATCATAATTTTTTAAACAAAGTTGTCTAAATTTTTCAAAAACATCCGCAAGTAAGATTACATCTGTTTTTAAGTAGAGATCATGATAATCTCTTAAAGTTTTCATGTCGAAGGTTTCCCAGATTTTCCTCGCAAAGGAATAGTCTTCATCAGAAATAGGCTCCTCGGTTAATTTTGAATAAAATTCTTCCTTAAAAGGAAAACTTGTTTCTTGAAGTTTTTCAAAAGAATCCACGTAGTCATAAGGGTAAACTCCTTTTCTAGATAATAATTCTTTATGTTTTGGAAAAAATCCTTATAAAAGTTTTAAATCTTGATCTTCTAAGTTTTTTACTAAGGTACTGAGGCTTGATGGCATAAATTTAAAAGAGTCTATAAATCTTAATAGCATGTTCATTTTTTTTCCGGATCGTTTTTTATCTACAGGAACATATTTCGTAAAACTTATATATTTTTCTTCATTTTTCGGGATACAAGAAATCGTTCCTGGAGTAGCACGTAAAGGTTTTATAAAAAGATGGGAATCGTATCCTTCTAAATTGTGGAAAATTACTGGAAAAAATCTTGATTTTCTCATTTTAAGATTACATTTATTATGAGCTGCTCCTCTGTATTTTCCCATAAAATGACAATGATCCTTAACTTTATCTACACAAGGTTTATTACAAATATAACAGAGTTCTGTTTTTTCAAAACTTACTTGATGTTGTTCCGTGATAATTATTTTCTTAGGATTTTTATAAAATCTATCGTAAATATCTTGGGCGGTTTTTTCTAATTTTTCTACAAAAACTTCTTCTACAGAACGCGAATCGCCTTTGGTAATGGTATATTTTTCTAACTTGGGGGGGTAAATATCGTCATCAAAACATTTTACTAAAAAACAAAGTCCGCTAGGAACATGTTTTTGATATTGTATCGTATTATTTCCTAAGAGTGCCTTGCACAGTCTTAAGATACATTCAAAATCCGCATAAATAGAAAAGTCTACTTTGTTTCTTCGAGCATGATTTTGAAAAGATATAAAAGAATTAGTTTGTGGAAGAGTTGTTTTTACGGGATTATGTTCTCCACAATATTTTTTATGATCTAATAACTTATCTTATTTTGGAAAATATTGAAGACAAAAGTCACAAACATATTTTTTATACCTATTTTTACTTAAGCTCGAATTAACTAATCTAGAAAAATTACTAATAAACTTATAATGTTTATTATTTAATAGTAAAAGTCTTATATCTGGATTTTCATGAATCTCACCCATGGGAAATATATCTTTCTCCTCACATCCAAATAAGTTTATACGAAGTCCGTTATTTTTCTCAAACTTTTTAATATCTTCTATAGGAGTTGGAAATCTTATATCTTTCCAATTAAAAGCTTGGCTTGTTTTTTTTCTAAAAGCTTTAGTTATTATATTTCTATTTTTATCTCCAGATTTTGTAAGAAGCGCTATTCCGATGGCCCATTTAAAAGATTGTTGATCTAAAAGACCATTTTCATCTAAAAAATAATTCTTAGGATTGATTATAGCCTTTTTAGAAGCTAACCATTTTGAGGTGGGTTCATAAGAAGATCCTTTTATAGGCTTATATTTTGCCAAGTGAATATGTAGTTCTTTCACAAATTTAAGCTCCCATCCTGATCCAGCTTTTTTTTTCTCATAAAATGAAATTAACATCTTACGAATCATTTTCTCAAAAATCGTCTTAAGATTGGATCCTTTAAGGATTCTATGATATCCAGAACTAAAATTATCCACATCCTCATCTACTATCTCATCCGTCTTTGGATCTCTTTTTATCATCTTACAAATTAAAACAAGTTCAACTTTACTATTTATAAGAGTCTTAAGATGATCTATAATAAGATCTTCATGATTTCTTAGCCAAGTCTCAGGATCTAAGTCTTTATCATCTTCATCCGCTATAAGCCTATAAGATCTTAATCTTCCTCTAAAAGCAGCATTCCATTTCTCAATTTTTTTCTTTTTTCTTAAAATTTTTGACACAAAATTATATATCTTTTTACCCACATTTTTTGGTACAATACCTACTATCTTATCATAAAAATTATTTAGCGCATTATACATTAAATCTCCATAATGATTAGGTCTTTTTAAATTGTTCGCGAATGGGTGGGGGAGGAGGAGGAAAAGTAAAATTTCTTTTAAAAGACTTTATATCAATTTTTTTCTTATTATTTGTTAAACTTAGCGTAGGTAACGATTGATAAAGCGGAAGAGGAATAGGTCTTGAAATAATAGTTTTCTTAAAAGGTTTTGGAATAGAATTAAGATTTTCTCGCACGCGTCAATCCATCTCTCTTTTATTATATGTATTTTTTTCAGAAATCGATTTTTTAACGTTCGTAAAATTCATGGCTTTTTTATTATTTTCTGAATAATTTTCAGGAATAAAAATTGATTTTTTAACGTTTGAAGAATTCATGGCTTTTTTATTATTTTCTAAATAATTCTCGGGAATAAAAATTGATTTTTTAATGTTTGAAGAATTCATGGCTTTTTTATTATTTTCTGAATAATTTTCGGGAATAAAAATTGATTTTTTAACGTTTGAAGAATTCATGCTAAATTTTGGATTTTTGTAATAGTAGCTTATACTAAACAAGCCCTGTTTTTCGTAATAGTAGCTTATACTAAACAAGCCCTGTTTTTCGTAATAGTAGCTTATACTTTGATGCCATATTGGAAAATAGCAAGTTCATTAAATATGCATAATAGAAAATATACTAATTCAAAAAACATATTTCTGAATATATTTGGGACCCCTGATTTTTTATTCAAAATGGCGCTAAAGTATATTTTTCTATTACGATTTTGCCTCATTTGCATAAAAATTGGGCCAGAAGTGAGGTTTGTTCGCTACTGTCCGTTGTCCGAATCACTGATGATTTTTCTCGTATTTTCGTTGGCTATTCCATATTCCATTAGTTTGTCTCGCACGCGTTCACGCAGCCAAAGATCTTTATGAACTTATAATTTGGCGGTGCCCGTGTTGTCGAAAACGGTTTCACCTTCTATGTTGACGCTTAGTTTATCAACCAAGAGCTTTCCTAGGTTGTTCAAGAACCATGATTTATCGTTTTTGTTTTTAGAATTGAACTTGAGACTCAAACTGTGAGAAACTAAACATGCGTCGTGCTTTAGTCTTGGAATGTTCTTCTTCTGGGCTTGCCTTGTTTGGATTGAAAGTAATAACGTGTTTCATACCAGCACCTTTAATGTCAGACATTTTGTGTTTTCTATAACCTGGACTTAAATGCTTGCATTTTTTGTTCCATTTATTATATATGAAAAAAAATCATTCGTCGCATCAATTTTAAATATTAAAAGAGCATTTTCAACCATATAAGAAGGATTAGTATTAGTAGTGTTAACTTTGGGTTTCTATTTATAAGACTTAAAAATTTGATGAGTAAGCAGATAAACTCATACATAAGCCAAAGTAGATTAGATATAAACATCATCGTTTCATAGATTCCTGAGTTGTTAGCAGCTGTTTCTTGTTGATCTTTTTTAAGATAGTACTCATAATATTCGTATACATTCGTTTTCAGTAAATCAGCCTTTTTGATGGCGTATGACGATGCAATTGTGATTGGTTTGATTACTAAATTAGTAACTCACTGTTCATAACAATTGATTAATTCACTGTTTTTTTGTAGACAGCGATTGGAGCATTTGTTACATATTTTATATTGTTGAAGAAATTATAAAGAAACTTTTATGGTTCATACATCAAATTTTGTTTAGCCAGATCAAATACACGACTTGTCGTGTTTGCTATTTTTTGAGTGACAATGTCAATATCTGTCATTGAAAAATAAGCTATATTTCCAATTACAGCTGCTCGTAATCCTATTAAAGATTTAAAAACGTAGGGGCCAATCGTCCAACTTGCTACTGCTATCGAAGTGGTTGCCATTTTTTATTTAAAACTCTTAAATTCCTAAAAAATACACATAGCAAACCAACACTGATATCAATACGGTGATCCAAAGATTATTAGCTAAGAAATCCACGCTTTTTGCTGATAATTCTAAACTAGACCCCACGAGTTTCAACACTGGTTTAACAATCGGAGACACATTTTCTACCATGTGTTTTACGGTTTTTCCAGTTTCTACGACTTTTTGTGCAATTTTTTTAATCACGTGTCTTGAACTACTCACGAGCACAAAAATCGTTCCACCGATACTGATCAGAGCTGAAACCGTGGTTGTGCCCAACGAGATCAGGTTGTTTTTCATGTATGGTTTAAATTGCTCAAACTTGGTGAGATCATTATAATCGATCAATTCTTGTAAAACGTTTATCGTTTCTCGAAGTTCGACTCTTCCATTATTATTTAGTTTGATGTTGTTGCTTTTTAAATCTATGATTCTGCTAACCATATTGCAAAGTTCTCGTCTAGCTTCATTGTTTGCAATCTTTCACTCGCTTTCCCAATAACCTTTTTCGACGTTCAACGCTTTTAGTTTTGTGCAGGTGTGTCTCCTTTTGGACTCATGACTCCGTTGACTTCTCTTAATTTTTGTTCGTTTGTAAACTTACTTTCGATGATCTTGTCGAGTAGGTTTTCTTCTGTTTGTGTTAGTTTATTTCTCGTTTTGTTAACAATTTCATTGATTATTTTGTCTTCCGCTGTGGCTGCTTTGAGCATGTACTTGGACATGGAGCTTTTGCTGATAGAGGTTATTTCGATCATCTCCAGGACTTGCAATCTGAGCGTATTCTTGCACTCATCTCTAGCTAGCTTGGCCATCGTGTTGAACTCGTGTAGAAACGGTTTTAGTTTTGAATCATTTGAGTTCATTGCGTCATCACCTATCTTTCTGATGATGGGTTTTCGTTTAAAACTTGCCCCCGTGATGTCTCCAGCTTTGCCTCTCCTAAAGCTAAACTCTTGGATTAATTTTTTCGAACTGGGTCCATTATTTTCGTTGACGTCTAAACCCATTAAATTTTTTAAAAAGACTTTTTTAAAGCTATTCTCAAGCTCTTTTTGTTTGAACTCGTTGTTGGGTTTCAAGAGTTGAGTAACGCTTGTGTTTAAAAAAGGATTAAACGAAGAGTCCCGTTTGAGGAACTCTGATTCTAACAAAGAGCTTTCGAGTGCTCTGTTATTGTCTATAATATCCTCAAAATTGTCATGATCGAATTTACTCATTTCTCTTTCTTCTCGCTCTTATTTTCGGTCTTTATCAAGATTGTCAAACTCGTGTTCCATTTATTTTATAATTCTTTAATATCACTCTATTTAATCCAAGAATTATGTTTATCGTCGTATCCCAACCATTTTACTAGCACCTAGTCGCCTTGACGTTTTAGTATTTCTTCTACTTTGTACACATTGTCTCGTTTGTTGATGAGCGAAAGTTCTTGTTCGTAGAATTTTCCTAAAATAGGTTCGTCGTCAACATCTTTGATTTCATATATGGTCAGATCACCCGGAAACACTTTTAATATCTCGAATATTTCTTCTGTAAAGTTCGCTTCGTATCCTTGTTCAAACACGTGTTTGTATTGATTTACTCTGACTTGATCTCCTATTTTAAACTTTGGTAAAGGGTATTTACCCATTCTAGCTCCATACAACGTCAACCAAACTTGTAGTTCGTTGGTCTTGTTTACATCGGCAGATTTGGTCGGAATCGTTCCATGTTTTGTGTGGTTGTAGTTTTTTATGAGCTTGTCTAAAACTTGTAACCAATAATGGGTTCCTTTTGAATAAAGGTATTTCCACATTATTGATTTCAACGTTCGATTAAATCTTTTTATGATGACTGGTTTTCTTTCTGACCGCGTAAAAATATATTTAATTCCATGGTTCGTTAACAAGTTTTTTATGCCCACGTTGTAGAAATCTTTTCATTTGTCAAATTGAACCACGTCAGGCTGTTTTTCAAATCTATGCTTAAAGTTTTCTAGCGGCTCTTCTACGGCTTTGGTCATGTTTTTCTCATCTTTTCTATACACCGGGAGGAAGGCAAACGTGTAACGACTCAAGATCTCTACGGCTGCTAAGATCCAAGCGTAGTGCTTGTTTTTTTGCTTAAGTTTGCCCATGTCTACAAGATCTAGCTCTATTTGATCAGCTAAGGCCCAGTTCAGACAGCGTATTTTTCATGTGCCATATCTATTACTATTTGATGTGACATAGGCACACTGGTTGATTCACATGCCATATTTAATGAAGTCGAATTTATATGTTAAATAGGCTCCTGGTGGGCTCCAGTAATATTATGCTTGAATTTTGAAAAAAATTCCAACATGGCGGCAAATGTTGCAATGTACATGATGGCTAGATGTATAGAAAACAACCGAGGGCAAAGGAAAATAATACATGCCACCTTGAAGTATGCTTTAGGAAAAAGGAGAATGTTGCTTAAACTTTCAAGTGTCATTAGGTTGTTAACTTCATTCGAAAATAGGAATAGTATTGTGAACCGTTCTTGTCGAAGACTTGCAAGAAATGCAGGTTGGTGGGATAAAATCTGGCAAACTTATTCGGATAACTGATTTAAAACAACCTTTCGTGTATTGAGATCTACCTTTAAATATATTTTGGGCAACATTAAGGAAAAAATCACACACAATTTCATCAACGAACCGCCAGTCTCAGCAGGATGTAGACTGAGTATTTGCACTGTTAATTTGAGGGTGTTAAAATAACACCCCCATAGGTGCTAATATGACAGGACAAGGTGGTGTTAAATAAGAAGTGCTGTTTTAGCACCGATTTGGGAGTAGTACAGAAAGCGAGGGTTCTACATCGGGTGGTGCACTCAGCACCACCCATGATGTCATCGATTCTTAAATTTTTAATTTATTCAGATCATTTTAATATATTTGAACTATGCTGTGTGTTGCTACAGCAATTATCAGTTTATCGTCAGACTATTTCGCTTCCGTTTGTCTATCTACGTCGTTTGGCTTGAGACTTCAATACCGTTTAGTTGAGTACAATTTTAGTTGAATTCACACCATGTAACTGTTTGTTTGTCTTTAGTTTATAGTAGCTATATTTCAGGCTACTATGCCATTGTTTGTTAATCTCCAGAAGTAGTTAACTGTCTAAGGCACCACTTTTTTCATGCAGGCGCGGTCGCTAAGCAGTGATTTAGTATAAGCTACCACTACAGATTTTTGGTGACTCAGCAGAAAAAAGGCAAAAATTGGGTGACTTTTCCGAGGGGACTGTTTAGCATAATTAGGATAATACCACGTGATCGATCGAAGGAACCAATGAGAGAGCGGGATTTTGAAAGGATCGTCTAGAAGTCGAACACATCATTAATATGCATGATTTTGTACGTGTGAGTGATGGGAGAAAGGATGAATACCTCGTGACAACAAAAGCAAATTGTATTTTTGGGGAGTTGTTCAAGCGAGCGAGCGTTGGATTCGGGTTGTTAGATTGGACCAAGCGGGGTGCGGTGACGCAGAATGACGGACGGATTGACAGACGGATAGGCGGATGGATTGATTGATGCACATAGCATAACGGTCCTTATGTTGATGTTTATATGCCATATTTACACACGGACCACATTAAAAAAATGTCGTGCCGATGTTTATGATGGCTTTATCTATCTATCTATCTATCTATCTATCTATATATGCATGACAAGAGTCGTCGTGCATATATCTATGTTTGGTCGAGCTCCGTACCTGAAGCCCTGGTCGAGCCGAATGACTCAATTCGGCTCGCATTGGTGCTTATGTAGTCGCGAAGTGGCCATGCGTAGATGATGCGTGATTGACGTGTATGCATAATGAGTGAATAAGTAATTTTTTGCTGAAAATTTGAAAACTGGGGTTTTTCGCTTGGTTTTTGTACTTTTCTAAAAAATTTTCGTGCTTTTCGCTGCCCGAACGTGCCAATGCATTGTAAAATGGGTTTATGGTTGCAAAATATGCCATTTTTTCTTCGTTTCAAAGCTTTTTGGATGCGAGTTTCCCGAGTGCATCTTGTTGACTCAAGCGGGAAGCGATCAACTGTTAAATGCACGCGATTTGCATACAAGTAAGCAAGCATTAAATGACACATGATTGACATGGTGATTCATTTATTCGTGGTTTTGGAATTGATAGTTGAATATATATAATTGCAATAATTCGCAAACCGGGTTGTCCAATTGGTGTTTGCAGTCTTCTAAAAGTTTCGTGTCTATTTTGTTGCATATATTCACAATGTTTTGTAAAGTTCATGAATGGTTGCTATGTAATTCTTGAAACTTTCCTTTTTCATTCTGAACGTTATTATGAGTTCTTCATAATTGATCAAGTCGTTGTAATAAGCACGTTCTGCTTCCAGGCAATCTTGAACATCGCGCCAATAAAAATTTCGTTTCACTTGTGCATCGAGGATGAATGATTTTAGGTTTTCTTGACAAATGATATGTTTTAAGTCGATTCTATGTTGAGCTCTTCGTTTGCACCAGTCGATAAGATCATTTTCGGTCATGAAAAACGCCATTGTGATTGTGTTTGGTGTGGTGTGAATATGTCTGCGTATTTATCTTTTTTGTAATCAGAAATGACGTGGCATAAATTTCGATTTTAAAATGCCATGAAATTAGCTCTTTTTAAAGTCAAAATGCTATGAGTGACATGAATTTCCCGTTTTAAAATTGTTTTTAAAAATCAAAATGCCATGAAATTAGCCTTTTGAAATTCAAAAGGCTATGGGTGACATGAATTTCCCATTTTAAAATCGAAGCGATGCCAACTTTTCGTTTTTAAAATCAAAATGCTCTGAAATTAGCTTTTTTAAGTTCAAAATGTTATGACGTGGCACGAATTTGGATTTTAAAAATTGTAAAAGAATTTTTTGGAGAATATGAAACGGGACAAGAATTTATTTTCAAAAAATTTATTGCTTAGCGTAATAAGCAAGGAAACAATTCTCGCATTTACAGCGATTTTTCATTTTTAAAATGTTGTCTACAGAATATTCATTGGTCTTATTCACGATCAAATCGTCATACTCAAAACTTTCATCAAAATATTCACATTGAATTGCTTTTAGAACTAACATTTTAGCAATGAGTAAATCTGCCGCTTCTTTTTCTTCTTCCCCTTCGATTTTAGGATTCACGAGCTTGTCGTCTGCTCTTGCGGCTTCTTTCTTCGCCTGACGATACTTGTTGCAATGCTTTCTTGTTTCTCCTTTTTTCTTGATGTCTTCATGTCTCTAAAATTTTTCTCAATTCCTTAGAATGATTTGATTTTTGAATCATACGATGTATTGCTTCATCGATCGGACATTCCATTTTTGGGGTTTCTGCTCTTTTATTGCAGTAGGCTATTAAAGCGTCTACGTTTTCGAAAAAGAGTATTGATGTGGAACTCATGTTTGACAAACGGTTCGACGTAGATTTTTATTTTATACGATGAGCGTTATAATTGAATTGTACAGAGAGTGCAACAAGTATTTGCGAGGTTTTTCCATGATAAATGATTTATTTTTAAGTCCTTTAAAATTGTTGTATTTTAACTATGAGGAAATATTGAAATATGGTAAAATGTGGGAAATTAATGAAAAGTGGCTCGTTAAAATGTTTTTTAAATAATACATTATGCAAAAATAAATTCGACGAATTTATTGCCAGAAAATTTTCTGGCGATTTTGATGATTTTTTAATGCGTACTGAGAAAATTATTCTTCGATATTAGTTGTAAAAGGTGGGCCTAAAATTTGTTTTTTTTATTGTCATGGATCCTATGACAATTGTACAAAATAATTTGAAGTTTATCGAATATCTTACCGCACACGATCATTATATTTTTTATACATTCGTGTGGCAGATGATGTTAAAATATTGGAACGCGAATTTATGAATTCTATATTTGATTTGCAAGAAAAGTCTTGTGCGTTTAATTGCATGGTAATGGACAGATATTACAAATTTTAGGTGAAAAAAGACAAAGAAGATAAAAAAAAAGGAGCTGGGAAAATCATCGGTGAATTTGAAGAAAGTTGGGCGCAACTTAATTGTGCCGAAGAAAAGATAGAATGATTAGAACGTGGATTGATTTATTGATCGTAGTAGTTTCTATTTTTTTTGTGTGTTACATTTTTATATTTTATTACATGTTACTTGTTTATCCTAAAAATTGCGTGTGTGCAAGCGCGTGCCTTTAAATGCGAGACAATTACGATGAATAATTAGATAAAACGATGGATGCAGAGAATATTGCACAAGCAATTGGTAAGAGTTTTGAATGGATTACGATTTGAGTTTTTGAAAATTTAGCGTTATAGAAAGGGTCGTGATGAATTTGTTGAGAGATATGATATTGTTATGAAGATGTTTCATATTTCGAAGACAAGGGAACTTAGAAGTATACATAAAAATGATTTTCAGGATTTAATAAATATTTAAAAATCTTAAGAGCATACAGTGATTTGTTACTTCACGAAATGATGTACGAAGATGGTGAAAAAATGGATCAATATAAATGGGAAGAATCCTATGCATGCCTTCCTTTTTTGTGTCCTCAGTTGTATCATCATACGTATATTGATAAATTTAACTCAATGATTGTTCACGTGAGTTTGTTTTTGAGAGACGATCGTTGCTAACGCGTGATTTTATTTTGACGCACGATTTACATGACAATTTTGTCTTGAGTAATTTGAGATATGGATGCGAGCCAGGAACGTCTGCTGAATGATTATATGAAGAATCATTTTGAAATTCAGATGAAACGCTTACGAGAGCTGGTTCACGCCTGGCATTTTTGCATGCAAAATCGCTAGTTCGCCATTCATCATGATCAGCGGTAAGTAGTAAGTATAGTACCGGTTCCCCCCCAAAATCATGATTTCACTCGCTCACTCTCTCCGCTCGTTTCGCTCCTGAAATCATGATTTCAGTGGGGAACCGGTACTATACTTACTACTCCGTAATAGTAATTACTACTAATTTCCAAATTAATTTACAGACAAAATAAGTGTCTGAAATGGTCTTTTCAGAGCAAAAAAACGAATGCAATAATTACGAAAAAAATTTTTCCGCTCGTTTCCTTTCTGAAACTATGATTTCAGGTTGATTTCAGGACTAAATATTTCCAAGGTTAAGGTCACTCAAGGTCACTTGCTCAATCGACTTTTTCTACTTCTGAAACTTCATTTTCAGACTTCATTTTGACTGAAAATTTTTCGACTTTTTCTACTCCTGAAACTTCATTTTCAGACTTCATTTTGACTGAAAATTTTTCGACTTTTTTTACTTCTGAAACTTCATTTTCAGACTTAATTTTGACTGAAAATTTTTCGACTTTTTTTACTCCTGAAACTTCATTTTCAGACTTCATTTTGACTGAAAATTTTTCGACTTTTTTAACTCCTGAAACTAAGCTTTCAGACTTAATTTTGACTCAAAATTTTTCGACTTTTTTATCCAAAGGTTTTCTTGCTTTTGTGAGATCAACTTTTTCTTTTTCTAAAAAAGAGTTTTGTGTTTGTGGTAGAATGATAAAAAATCAACGAATTTATGCGTTAGGTTATAAAATAAAAAAGCTATCATGACAGATGAAAAAGAATTTAGTAAACTAAATGAATTATTATGCGTGAAAGAT
>JAOBYK010555337.1:0-12066 GCA_025434845.1 Phenganax subtilis
GCGGTCGTGCGATTTTGTAATCACGCGTTTGATTTCAGACCAAATTGCACTCCACTCAGTGCAATTACCATTATAAATTGACAGCTGTTGTTACCGAATTTGCAATAAACGCCGCACCTGAAACATCAAAAATTTAATAAACGCTGCAGCGTTTATTCGAATAATTACAGCATACATGTATGTACTTTCTGGTGCATGTCAATGTGCAAGTTATTCAAATATATTGTAGTCCCTCTCATTGAATAATATAAACCTGATCTAGAAGGTATTAAAGTTGTGCAAATAGCATGCAAATTTCATGCTTGAACAGGTGCCAGTCAGGTGGAGTAATATCTTCGAGCAATACAACACTGAGAAGTCAGAAGCATTTAGTAACCAAGTAATTTTCTTCATTGTTGGTCACAAACCAGGTATGAACTATGTTTAGCATCTGAGAAATGGACTGCACACTGTAATATTGCTTCAGAAATTTACGTACAGTGGAATAATATTTAGCCGCAAGACTGATAGAGATGCAATAACGACATGCAACAATGGTATAGATCACATCAAAGTGGGTTTAAGATTCACTTACATTGCTCAGCCTTTGTATGATAATACTCCATGTTGATTATTACATCACTTTCAATGACATCATATTGCAGTTCAAAAGAATTGAGGATTTCCATACTTCTTCCTTCTTGTGTTCCAAGTAAGGCACCAAAGACTAACGCAAAAGGTTTGAGACGTTGTTTATAAAATCAAATAAAACAGGAACTCATGACATTTTGGCTGAGAGCCCAAGACTAGGCTGTGTCTATTAAGACACAGCCTAGTCTCAGCCTAAACATTAGGATGCACAGCCCCAGTAAAGTGAAGTTGCACCTGTTATGTCATACTACATTTTAACAGCAGCTGCAGAAGGACTGAGACTAGGCTGATGGAAAATGGGTGAATCAGTAGAATCACTGGGAATTTATTTCAGTTTCAAGAATATGATAAATGGCAAGTCTACCGGAAAATTAAGGCTTTAATATTTTCAAGACTACAGTTGCAGTTATTAGTAAAAATATCGTATACAGAGAGTATTTCAAGATTCTTGGTTAGTGGTTTTAAAATTATAACGTGACAGAGTCAGGGAGAAATAGAAATACTTCAATTAATCAAAACTATAGAATGTGATCAATTTTACCCTGATGATTGCCGCCATTTGCTTGAGCTCTTATTCTTGTATACTGATCTGATATATTCATAATAACTAATGGATGTAGTTGCACACAAACACTTCCAGTCGTTCCAGCAGATGACACGACACTATCTATCGACGCCATCTTGAAATTGGCAACACTAGTATCCAGGCTTTCTTCAACTACACTATACAACTACAATATTGAATCATAATTGACGTTAGGAATATGCATGTTTTTATGTTTTTTACCGATTTTCATCTACAATTATTGTCGCAGTTAGTAATTTGATAAACGTTTTGGTCTTTAGCGAAGAGCTTTTTTGATGCTTTTGTTTCGTTCGCGTTCGCGGTTTAATCAAGATCATGTCAGTTCAAGCACATTACATGACGACCTCATTCAGTCATTCAGTCCAATAGATTCATGAATGGATTTAATGCACGGGCATCATGGCGACGACTTAGGAGTGGTAAAAAACGTTAACTAGGTATTTATATTTTGTTGTCTTTGCTATTCATGATACGACGACTGGGATTCAATAATAAGAATCATGAAGTAGTAAATGAATTTCAAATTTGTGTAACATACAAAATATGCATAGTAACAAAGTGTAGAAAACTGATATAAAAATCACCACTGGTATCATACTGTAAGTCATATAAATCTTCACACTTTGTTGCAGTCGTTCAACTTGAGGAAAGTGTTTGTGATATTTCTATTTTCTGACCGCACTAGCTAAAAGTTACATTCAATCATCATTTGTTGATGTGTATAGATTGATATCTAAATGGCTGCATCAACAAGCAAAGCCGAAGAGCTTCCTCTTCATATAACTTTCACAGATGTAGGAAAATACTCACTCGCCCAACTTTGTGTGTACATTTTGTTGAATATAAATGAAACCCAACGTGATAATGAGTGGTCAAAGTCATATATATCAAAGATTGTCAAAGACCTAGGCTTGCCATTGTCTGTGGCTACTTCGCTATGTCTGATGTTAGACGAGGACGGACAAGGCGAATATGAGGAAGACTTAGATGTGCTGATAAATACTTTGAAAAAGGAAAAAAGTCTTAGCAAGGACATATCTTTGCTTTCTGTGGAGTTAATACGTTTGTCAGTTATGCAGGGAAGTTATGATGCAAGGGCAAGGGTGCTGATTTATATTTTCGCACAGAAGTTGGGAGCAGCAGAGGATAAAGTGGCATCCTATGAAGATAACTTAGCAGATAGTTTGTACATTCTTATGCAGGAAGAAAAAAAGGTCCACGAAGAAGCTGACAAACGCAAGTCAAACAGGAAAAAGAAGAAGGCATTGATGATAGGGCTTGGAGTTGTAGCTGGTGGTGCAATCATTGGCTTGACTGGTGGATTGGCAGCACCTGTCTTGGCTGCAAGTGCAGGCGCATTGATCGGAGGTAGTGGAGCAACATTTCTGGCATCCTCTGCTGGTCTTGCGTTTATTACATCCGTGTTTGGAGCAACAGGAGCTGGTCTGACTGGGTACAAGATGAACCGCCGAGTTGGTATGACGGAGGAATTCGGTTTTCTAAGTCTCTCCAACTGCCAACATCGTTTACACTTGACAATATGTGTATCAGGTTGGCTCACCGAGGAAGACACGGAAGAATTTGTCACGCAATGGTCACCACTTTCGTCAAGTCTAGAGTCATATTCCTTAGTATGGGAAAGCAAATTCCTGTTAGAATTAGGCTCAGCAATTCGAAATATCATTACATCTAACGTCATGGGCACAGCAGCGACAGAAGCTCTCAAATATACTGTTCTCCAAGGTATAATTGCAGCCATTGCATGGCCTGTCACGTTGTTGAACGTTGCTCAGGTGATAGACAATCCGTGGAGCGTTTGTGCTAGTCGAGCTACAGAAGTTGGCCGAGAACTTGCGCGTGTCTTATTGTCACGTGCGCAAGGGAAACGCCCAGTGAATTTGATTGGTTTCAGCCTGGGAGCACGTGTTATCTATTATTGCCTGGAGGAATTGAGCGCGCATGCAGATGCAGGTGGAATTGTTCAAAATGTCATAGTGCTTGGTGCGCCAGTGAGCGGAAAAGGCGTGAAGTGGCAGCAGTTTGCTGATGTTGTCGCTGGTACCATATTCAATGGATTCTGTCGCAAAGATTGGTTGCTAAAATTCGTCTACCGGGCTTCATCAATGCATAGTAGCATTGCTGGTTTGTGTGAGATTCCTTGGCAGAGCAAGAAAATGGTGAACATCGACCTTACCGAAGTCATAACGGGGCATATGGACTACGCTGATCCAGAAAATCTAAGAATCATCTTTGAAATAATTGGAGTGAGGACCGATGACTGTCCAAGTGATTTTGACGAGGCTTATTGTCTTGCCAAGGATATTTTAGATGATCAAATCAAGATTGCCGTTGATATTGCCGAAACTAAACATCCTACTTAAGTCTAAATTTTAGTAAAAAAACCCCTCAAAATCCAACTTGACAATCCTGTTCTATTTGAAGCCGTTATAGAGCACTGTTATTAGGGAGTTTAAGCTTCGCGTTCAAAAGCTACGGCAAACGGCAGAGCCGTTTTTTCTTGGCAGACTTTTTCGCCTCTCATCATTTTGGATTTTCCATTTTATGTGAAACAGTTTCATTTTAACATCCTGTGCTAACACAACCAACAATCTTTGCCTTGCTGTCTTTTTATTGGAAATTTTTTTCTGCCTGCCGTTTGACGTTGAACACGAAGCTTAATATTTGGCGAAACGTCAGATCTCATCAAGCCCAAGCTACAAATGGCGATCAAAGCTGGGTTGAAAAAAAAACGAGTACGAGTGCCTGCATTCATATCACATCTCTTCAAAGCCCGTTCTCCACTACGAGAATTTTTTCGATTGAAAAATAAATCCGGCAACGTGATTCGCTAGCAAAATAATTTGCGGCGAAAAATTCGAAATCAAGCCAATCACGTTGCCAAATTTATCTTTCGCGCGAACAAATTCGCGTAGTGGAGAACGGGCTTAATGAACACAAATGAATGTACTCTCAAAAAATTGCGGTAAAAATATTTTAGGATCAAACACTGTTTAAAATATAACAATAGAAAATAATGTCAATTGTTAAAGTGGATAATTATTACATTCCTATAGTTGCAAAGTGCTTATATTAAACAACCCATTTATGATTCACTTCTTGAGAACTATCTAGTGACATGACCACTATCTAGTAGGATCTGCCAACTGTTCGATCGATGTTATATATTCTTACATTTCATAGCTCCTAGATGATGACATTCATTACATTGTTTTTTTTTGGACGCCCATTTACCAATATTTACAAATCGAAATGCATCATTGGTTTACAACGAGGACTCTCGAAGAATGCAGTACAAAGCTCAGATAACCAACAGCAGAAAGCGCATGGTCTTACGTTTTTCCTGGCAACAATGATGGTGAGCTCATGTACTGGCTCTTGAGCTTATAGTTAGTTCGCAATTCCTTTCCACCCTGCAAGGTGTAATAGATTTTATTCAATAACTACGTAACACAGAAACTGCTGGCCTCTTGAGCAGGAATTTATGCTAACTAGCCTCTCAGGCTATACGAGCAGGCTTTAAATCCGCCATTTTTGGGTGGCGAAATAAATTAGGCAAATTTTGTTTCAATTGAAAAAAAAATAAAACCAACTTTCTCGTTTTTTAGTAAACCTGAGACTGTTGCTAACTCTGTGTGATATTGCAGCAATAGAATTTGAAATTTCGCCGAGAAAATACGAGACGAAAAAAGATATCTTTTCTGCCCGCATTTACGTTAAAAAATTTCGCTATTTAGTCCGAGTTCTCATCAAATATGAAAGTAGTAAGTGCAAAACATTGCTAACAAGTATAAAATTCTATGTTTTTTCTTTTGATAACAAATGACGGTCAAAAACATTGATTTTTCCTCCCCAAACGGCAGATTTTAAGGCCTATTCGCATAGCGTGAGAATGGCTAATCAATTAGCGGGGTGCACCTTGCTTTTCTGCCCTTCCCAGGCTGCAAGGGCACATGTGTAAAGGTACGGATTCACGGGCAATGTTATTGCCGCAACGGCAATGCTATAGCTGTAGAATCGTGACATGACCGTTGCAAGAGGTAAAATGTTCATGCACCATGCTCCGCGACGGCAATGCAAAGCTACTGCAATTTTTGCCAAAGCTTGAAACCATTGAAATTTGGGCAATGCAACATTTTTTCAACTGTTGCGTTACCATAATATTGGCCGTGCATCCGCTGCTTAAAGGCCCGTTTACACGGGCGATTTTTGCTCCGATTTTTCTCCTCTTAGCGTATGTGATCGAGTAATTTGACTGGTGAGTGCATTAGCAAAATTGTTGCACCAAGTATATTCGCCAGTTATCCACTGTTTCACATCGTTCAACACGAGAAAAATCGCATCGAAAATCGCCCATGTAAACGGGCCTCAAGGGCCGTTAGCACGGGCGATTTTTGCAGCGATTTTTCTGCCCTGGCATATGTTATTAGGTAAGGTGAGCGATGAGTGCACTGGCAAAATTTATGGTCGTATATGTCCACCGGTTACCCACTCTATCACATACTTCAACACGAGGAAAATCGCAGGAAAATTCGGCCGTGTATAAGTGGGTCTTAAAATATGTATGAACTAACAAAACTTTCTTCCCGCAATATGACCTATCGTCATGTTTTTTAATGCTTGACTAGTGTAATACTTGTATGTTCTAACGAACTGCTACAGTAGACATACCGTAGTCGATGTTTCGTCGCAAGTGCCAAGAAGTCGTGAACGTAGATTCTCTCTCGTGGTAGATTGAAGTGGACTGCCACATCCTAAAGACATCTGGCCGGGTGATACACTAAATGGCAACAGAAAGATTACTAATGTCACAAAGTCTACTTAAACTCAGCATAATCAGCAAAAAGTTGATTAGTAATAGAAACGTTTTGCAAAAGGGTATAGCAGGATAAGACCAAGAAGGAAAGAGTCACTGCACTACACAACTTGCAGAAACAGTTAAACTGCACTTACTTAGAGTTTGAACGTTTAACGACATTTATTTTACTTCGTGGAGTCTTGTTCATCGAAAAAGCACGGCTCACTTTCCTCGTCGTTTTCTTAGCAACCCTACAGGAAAAACAACTACAGTTGCAGTATCATAAGCTATGAAATCCATTCAAGTTCATTACATGAAAACACAAACGAACATACCTTACAGCCCGCCCTATTTTAGATTGGTTCGTCAAATTCAAATCACTCTTGCTTATCGTCAAGGTATTAGCATCTAGCGTCGTAAGGCAGTCAGCCTACATCAAAATACGCAGTTTATCAGAAACACTAGAGAGCTTAAGCTTCGCATTCAACGGCAAAAGTCAGACGCCAGGCGAAAAAGAATTGCCAATATAAAGACAGTAAGTCAAAATAATTAGTTGTGTGAGCAAAGGATGTTAAAATAAAACTGTTTGACATAAAATTGAAAATCCAAAAGGACGAGAGGCGAAAAAGTCTGCCAAGAAAAACGGCTCTGCCGTTTGCCGTAGCTTTTGAACGCGAAACTTTAACTTCCTACTGAATATATGGCGGGAGAATACGTTGTAGGGTGATGCGGTTAATCGATAAACCGAAAAAAACTGATGTTACTTTGGATGTTCCTTTTAATTCTTCTAAATATTACTGTAAGTCTAACACAAATACAACTGGTTTTAAAACTAAACTTTCGAATGTGTAACGTGAAGTTTATTCAAATTGTAGAATACTCTCTGCATGTGGGCTAAAAAATCGGTTTATTAAGACAGTTTTGGTTTTTAACCTGAACCCCATCACTCTAATACGTTGAAAAAGTTAACAAGCGTCAATGAAAGGACTCGCTCTCATAATCGACAAATTCCACAATAATTATTTTCCAAGCATGGCGGCGTTCTTTGGAGGCCGACCTCGATTACATTTACTTTAGTACTCTATACTAAAACATGAGATTTAAAACTAAAAATATCTTTATCAAAACTATTAGGCTTGAATTCACAAGTAAATGTACACCAAAGACCGAAATCGGCGCTTATGATATTAATTTTGGGTTTGCAACAGTGGCGTTTAGTTGCAAGTGAGTACATAAGGTAGTTCTCACTGGTGAGCTTGACTTGGTATACAGTATAATGAAACTACAGTATATCACAGCATAGCCATGAAATCTTCGCTGTAGAGATAAACGAGGAAAAGAAACTTACTCTATTAGTAATAGAGGTCGCATTAGCGAGACCAGTCACCAGTTTCTCTATCCATTCTTCTTTGGTGATTTCATCTGGCACAAGACGCATCATAGCAAATCTTTCAATCATGTCACTTGAACGATACATGAAGCCAAAAAGATCGTGGTTCTCTGGAAAACACAAGTTTTACAATGTACAACTTTGAATAGCACGCAGTCAAATAACAGACTGCTGAAAACAAGAGCAAAGACGAAATGCACATTTCGAGATGATAAAGAAAAGTCGTTCCTCCATTATCGAAGAGGTCTTTTCGTTTGAGGTAGCGATACCTAGATAAAAGTAGGTTATCAGTACGGCTAACCTTCTAGAGTTTCCGTTATATCGACGACTTTGCGTATTTGCGAGAGCGGGATAAAGTCGAGATGCTTGTAAGCACGTTGTGGTCCTTTACTTGCGGGACTTTTCATTGGAAAGTGCGCGGAATTGTTTTTGTTTGTGCCTACACCGCTACGCCTTTTCGTCACCTTGAACAGAAATGAAATTACCGAATGTGACTTAGGAGCATTTGTAGCTTGTAGAGTGGCTTTCAACAAAGTATTCCAGAAGCAATCAGTTTACACAACGATAAGAATGCAAGACAGATTCACCAAAGCGGGTGTACTGGCAGTCCTCAAAACAGTCATTGAATCATAGTGACGTTAAAAGTGGGTATACGAGTTAGGCCACCCAAGCATCGTAGCTTGTGTAGGAACCCTGAGGATTTAACCCTTTGAATAAACAACTCAACCATAGGCTATCGACTAGACACTCTCGTTTGCCAAAAAGAAAGTTATTCGAATGAGGGAAGTCTTACTGTCCGTTCATGTGTGGGCTATACTTGTTGCAATTTTTCTCCTGGGCGAGTGTATTCGCAAAATTGTTGAATCAAATATATTTGTCAGTTACCCACTCCAAGACTCTATTGCATCCTTCAAGAGAAATTATATTTCAGCGAAAATCGCCATTGAGAACAGGTCATTAAACAATCGGCCCAAGCCATGCAACTAGCCTCTATCCCTTTTGTGTGTAGACTGCATACAGGCACTAATAGTGACCTTTCTGCCCATGTGCACGCTATCCTGCACGCTGCATTCTTGCAGCGCAAGTTTTCATCATGCTAGATGTTACGTACCTCAAGACTGTCACTGAACAAGAACAAAGTAACAGGCTGCGTTTTGCCAAGAAATACGTCGCTTAACTCAAACCCGTCCACTTTCGCAATACATGAACGATGAGAAGATAAAATATTCGGCTGGAACAACAAGCAGATGAAGCGTTAAATATATTTACTCGCGTATCCCGAAGCTGGCAAGAAATTAGAATTAGTGGAATTCGAGCCTACTGTAATGTTCAAAATGAAGTAAAATCAAGTCAGTGGTTACCGGGCAGTTGTCAATATCTTGTATTATTTCAAACATCTGGACTTGACTATCAGTCTTGCGTTTATATTCGTTAATATGCCTAGAAAAACAATCCCAATATTTCTTTGTCAAGCCCAATCGATCCACCAGATGTAGGACTCTATTTGTCAAATTCTACCTGGGTCTGTGCAAAAGGCTCCAAGTGCAAAACGCACCTATACTATGTATACTGAATTGTACATTCTGGGCGTCGGAATACTTACGTCATAACCGTCTTGAGCGCTTCTATAGCTTTGCCCAGAGGGGCAATATCAGGATTTGCAGAATCAGCTTTCTTTGTCTGTTTTAGAAGATCTGTGGATAATAAATTAAGAATTTCGTCCCTTAAATCTGCACAAATCCCTTACCCATTTTCTCAATCATTGTTGCACTCATTGCTAAATGTTTAAAATATCGCAACTTTGAAAAAAGGGAAGATTTTAATTAGTAGAGCAGTTGTAGGTGAGCTGAAATAAGAGTTACTCTACTTGCACGCGTGGTTGCCATGGAGACGAAAGCTATGCTAGGATCTAATGAACATATAAACAAGCTTTTATACGCAGAAAATGAAACAATTTACGGCACCAGTTAAGAGTAAATTCAAGCTTGGAAGTCTTTGGACTGGTCTGATCAATAACTCCGCCAGTGTTTGTCGCCCACATTCAGGTTTGCCAAGACAAATCTGGAAAAATATTGCCGTAAAGAAAATCTGAGAATACTTGGCTCTATGGTATGGCGGCTAATTGCGCACGTAAGGCTATCATCTTGTGGAAATACCATTGAAATTATTTCGCGCTTAACTTTAAAAGGTAGAAATTTACTTTCAAAAAAGCATGAAATCTCGGCCTCTCTTTATCGCATTTTATGACCGTTTCCTTGCTCATTTCAAAGAAGTTCACAAAAACTGGATACACTTTCATGAGTACATCAGCCTAGAAAATAAGTTCAGTATTCATTCACAAAAAATAAGTTCAGTATTCATTCACAAAAAAGGACGCTACTCAAGAACAAATGAACTAGCTTCTAGGGGCTTTTTGTCTTACATGATTGAGAATGAGATTCCCAATGCATTTTTCCTCCGTCCAAGAAGATAACATCTTTTCCAATTCCATCTACAAAATACAATCATCAAGCAAGTTGAAGCAACTACTGTACAAAAAACAAATAAACAAACAGAAGTATATTTGGTTCCCCGTTAAAATTATCACATTTTTGCCACTGCAACGTAGTACTGCGGACTACAAGTTGTAGAATCACAATGCTACACTTCAGAGGTTTTGACTGATTTTAACCAATGTTACGCACCATCATTTTATGATGCACCTCCAATATATCTGGCAAACTACCAAAAATTGTTTTAATTTCTTCTGGGGCCAAGATTGGTCCAGCTCTTTGATCTTCTTGCTCCAAGGGCATTTTAAAAACCTAAATACGAATCATTTAAGTTCCTGCTCACAATATACAATGTATTGAACTAGGCCATCCTGACATGATCAACTATCTTTAGGCAAGATTACCACTGTACTGTGCATACCATAGAAATAACAGACGTGCGTTCTTTAATCTCTTCTCAGTAAGACATTTGTGGCCGCAAAACGGCCGATTTACAAGAGCAAGCGCGAAAAAACTTGGCAACATGAATCGCGACCGAGACGCGTTCTATATCTACTATTTCCATGGTGCATACCCAAAATCTATTGTATCCCTTGCAGAATGAAATTTTTTGTACAATATCTGTTCTAAAAAACAAGAGTGAAAGAACAGATCGTACTGTACCTTTAGTATTGTATTCAATATTTCGACATAATTTTTTTCCGTCTGCAGCAACTCTAGGGCGACTTGATGTCTGGCTGTCTTTGGTTTAAGAGGTGAGACTACGTTTGCTGATGTCGCATGATGGGGAGTAATCTTTCCACTGGACGTGTTGAACAAATCTATAAAAATGGATTAAAATTCATAGCATTTCCTCATTCTCTAGTTACAAAGAATACAACAAAAGAAAAGAAAAGAAGCAAACAAACAAATAGAGAGAAAGTTCCCGCTGGCGAACAGCAACTTTGCAAAATATTCAATGCATGAGTCAAATATAGCAATGAGAATCACCTTCATTTGGTGTGCCAGGCGAAGCCATAGTAACATCAAGTAGGGACCCAGAGAAGGAGTTCACCGACAAGATATCACCACTCTTTCTTTTTGCTGCATGACAAGGAGAGCTGGGCGAAAGTAGGTCCATCACGTCGGTTTCCTTCATTCTTCGTCGTTTCCGATTTTTGTTGCTGCTAGATGGTGTACCACATGATCTTGGAGGCTCCGCGTTCAGCTTAAATAAGCAAATAGGTTTTATCACATGCAGCGTTCATCAAATGTAGTAAAAACGTTGCGGCATGATGTTGTAGAAAATATGATAATAAAAATACATTGGAAAGAGAAATACTAAGCAAAAACGTCAGCATCAGGTTTACATGCCATATTGTGATGTTGAAGATGTTTGTTTAAAAATAACAGAGGCTGTGAAAACATAATTTTCACAGTACCCAAAGGCTGTTCTCCAGTTACGAGTTTTTTACGTGCACGTAAAAGTTTAAATTGTTATAAAACCTATATTATTATAACCACTGCAAGAAGAATAGTTTAGAATTTTGAATAATTACGTGCCCATTTTCTCGTGTATGTTTAATAACTATAAAACTTTGAAAGATTGAAACTTTTTTATACGTGTCCAAAACGAGTAAGAGGAAAGCGGCCCTCAAAGTGTCCATGAAAAAATTCAAATTAAATCCCACCTGTTTAAAAAGATATAATGCTGTATCTGCACAAGCGTCTACTTGAATACTTGCCCAAAACCACTACAATTCAAAATGGAAAAAAAAAGATTGGTCGTTGCAATACTCAATGAAAAACTAACGGTTATTTCCTCTTTCACGCAAACTTCGCAAACGATTGTTTTTGTTTACTTTACTGTGAATATCAAACAAAAAAGGCTGAATAAAGATTTGTGAAGTCTAAAATAGAAACATCCACGCACGTCTTGTCTAACTACTTTCACATTGGGCAGGTTCATCGCCTCCGATTCTATTTCTTCTACACTGTCTTCCACGACGACATGAGTAAATGCCTGATCTTCAAGACTACAAAATGTACCACCTAAGCAAAAACAACAACAGCGCTGAAGTCTTTACATATCGTACACTAAGGCTACGTGCACACGGTAACGTTTTCGAGCGTTTTCATTTGTGTTTTCACACGAAAACAGATGCAAACACTC
>JAOBYK010555448.1:0-12066 GCA_025434845.1 Phenganax subtilis
CGCCGGCTCACAAAAAATTTTTGAAGCGCGATCAAAAAAATTTTTTTTTCTTTGCTTGATGACAAAAAATTCTCCGCTTGATAACAAAAAATTTTTGATGAGCGATCAAAAAATTTTTTTTTTCAACGCGTGATCACAAAAAATTTTTGAAGCGCGATCAAAAAAATTTTTTTTTCGTCGGCCGATCACAAAAAATTTTTGAAGCGTGATCAAAAAAATTTTTTTTTCGTCGCGTGATCACAAAAAATATTTGAAGCGTGATCAAAAAAATTTTCTTTTCGCCGCCTGATCACAACAATTTTTCAAGCGCGATCAAAAAAATTTTTTTTACCTCGCCTGATCACAAAAAATTCTCCGCTTGATCACAAAAAATTTTTGAAGCGCGATCAAAAAAATTTTTTTTTTCGTCACCTGATCACAAAATTATTTGGAAAAGCGATCAATAAAATCTTCTTTTTCGTCGCCTGATCACAAAAAATTTTTGAAGCGCGATCAAAAAAAGTTTTTTTTCGTCGCCTGATCACAAAATTATTTGGAAAAGCGATCAATAAAATTTTCTTTTTCGTCGCCTGATCACAAAAAATTTTTGAAGCGCGATCAAAAAAAGTTTTTTTTCGTCGGCCGATCACGAAAAATTTTTGAACGCGATCAAAAAAATTTTTTTTTCGTCGCGTGATCACAAAAAATATTTGAAGCGTGATCAAAAAAATTTTCTTTTCGCCGCCTGATCACAACAATTTTTCAAGCGCGATCAAAAAAATTTTTTTTACCTCGCCTGATCACAAAAAATTCTCCGCTTGATCACAAAAAATTTTTGAAGTGCGATCAAAAAAATTTTTTTTTTCTTCACCTGATCACAAAATTATTTGGAAAAGCGATCAATAAAATTTTCTTTTTCGTCGCCTGATCACAAAAAATTTTTGAAGCGCGATCAAAAAAAGTTTTTTTTCGTCGCCAGATCACAAAATTATTTGGAAAAGCGATCAATAAAATTTTCTTTTTCGTCGCCTGATCACAAAAAATTTTTGAAGAGCGATCAAAAAAAGTTTTTTTTCGTCGCCTGATCACAAAAAAAATATTCCGCCAGATCACAAAAAATTTTTGAAGCGCGTTCAAAAAAATTTTTGTTTTTGTTGCCTGATCACAATAAATTTTTGAAGAGCGATCAAAAAAATTTTTTTTTTAACGCCTGAAAACAAAAAAATTTTCCGCCTGATCACAAAAAATTTTTGAAGCGCAATCAAAAAAAATTTTGTTTTTGTTGCCTGATCACAATAAATTTTGGAAACGCGATCAAAAAAATTTCTTCTTCGTCGAATGATAACAAAAAAATGTTGAAGCGCGATTTTTTTTTATCGCCTGATCACAAAAAAAGTTTCCACCTGATCACAAAAAATTTTTGAAGCGCGTTGAAAAAAATTTGGTTTTTGTTGCCTGATCACAAAAAATTTTTGAAGCGCGATCAAAAAAAATATTTTTTTCGTCGCCTGATCACAAAAAAAATTTTCCGCCAGATCACAAAAAATTTTTGAAGCGCCTTCAAAAAATATTTTTTTTTCGTCGCCTGATCACAAAAATTTTTGAAACGCGATCAAAAATATTTTGTCTTTGTTGCCTGATCACAAAAAATTTTTGATACGGGATCAAAAAAATTTTTTTTTTGTTGCCTGATCACAAAAAAGTTTTGAAGCGCATTCAAAAAAATTTTGTTTTTGTTTCCTGATCACAAAAAATTTTTGAAGCGCGATCAAAAAAATTTTTTTTTTCGCCTGATCACAAAAAAATTTTCCGCCTGATCACAAAAAATTGTTGAAGCGCAACCAAAAAAAATTTTGTTTTTGTTGCCTGATCACAATAAATTTTGGAAACGCGATCAAAAAAATTTCTTTTTCGTCGCCTGATAACAAAAAAGTTTTCCGCCTGATCACCAAAAATTTTTGAAGCGTGATCAAAAAATTTTTTTTCGTCACCTGATCACAAAAAATTTTTGAAAAGAGTTAAAAAAAAATTTCTTTTTCGTCGCCTGATCACAAAAAATTTTTGAAGCGCAATCAAAAAAATTTTTTTTTTCATCGCCTCATCACAAAAATTTTTGAAAAGCGATCAAAAAAATTTTGTTTTTGTTGCCCGATCACAAAAAATTTTTGAAGCGCGATCAAGAAAAGTTTTTTTCGTCAACTGATCACAAAAAATTTTGGAAAAGCGTTCGAAAAAAATTTTCTTTTTCTTCGCCTGTTCACAAAAAATTTTTGAAGAATGATTAAAAAAATTTTTTTTTTCGTCGCCTGATCACAAAAATTTTTGAAACGCGATCAAAAAAATTTTGTATTTGTTGCCTGATCACAAGAAACTTTCGAAGCGCGATCTAAAAAATTTTTTTTCGTCACCTCATCATAAAAAATTTTAGAAAAGCGATCAAAAAAAATTTTCTTTTTCGTCGCCTAATCACAAAAAATTTTTGAAGCGCGATCAAAAAATTTTTTTCGAAGCCTGATCACAAAAATTTTTGAAACGCGATCAAAAAAATTTTTTCTTTGTCGCCAGATCACAAAAATTTTTGAAACATGATCAAAAAAATTTTGTTTTTGTTGCCTGATCACAAAAAATTTTTGAAGCGCGATCTAAAAAATTGTTTTTCGTCACCTGATCACAAAAAATTTTAGAAAAGCGATCAAAAAAAATTTTTTTTTTTCGTAGCTTGATCACCAAAAAATTTTCCGCCAGATCGCAAAAAATTTTTGAAGCGCAATCAAAAAAAATTTTGTTTTTGTTGCCTGCTCACAAAAAATTTTTGAAGGGCAATCAAAAAAATTTTTTTTTTCATCGCCTCATCACAAAAATTTTTGAAAAGCGATCAAAAAAATTTTGTTTTTGTTGCCCGATCACAAAAAATTTTTGAAGCGCGATCAAGAAAAGTTTTTTTCGTCAACTGATCACAAAAAATTTTGGAAAAGCGTTCGAAAAAAATTTTCTTTTTCTTCGCCTGTTCACAAAAAATTTTTGAAGAATGATTAAAAAAATTTTTTTTTTCGTCGCCTGATCACAAAAATTTTTGAAACGCGATCAAAAAAATTTTGTATTTGTTGCCTGATCACAAGAAACTTTGGAAGCGCGATCTAAAAAATTTTTTTTCGTCGTCTGATAACAAAAAAGTTTTGAAACGCGATCAAAAATGTTTTTTTTTCGTCGCCTGATCATAGAAATTTTTGAAACGCGATCAAAAAAATTTTGTTTTTGTTGCCTGATCAAAAAAATTTTTGATACGGGATCAAAAAAATTTTTTTTTTGTTGCCTGATCACAAAAAATTTTTGAAGCGCGATCAAGAGAATTTCTTTTTCGTTGCCTGAGAACAATAAAAATTTTTCGCTTGATCACAAAAAATTTATGAAGGGCGATCAAAAAAATTTTTTTTTCGTCGCCTGATCACCAAAAAATTTTCCGCCAGATCACAAAAAAGTTTTGAAGCGCGTTCAAAAAAATTTTGTTTTTGTTTCCTGATCACAAAAAATTTTTGAAGCGCGATCAAAAAAATTTTTGTTTTCGCCTGATCACAAAAAAATTTTCCGCCTGATCGCAAAAAATTGTTGAAGCGCAATCAAAAAAAATTTTGTTTTTGTTGCCTGATCACAATAAATTTTGGAAGCGCGATCAAAAAAATTTCTTTTTCGTCGCCTGATAACAAAAAAGTTTTCCGCCTGATCACCAAAAATTTTTGAAGCGTGATCAAAAAATTTTTTTTCGTCACCTGATCACAAAAAATTTTTGAAAAGCGTTAAAAAAAATTTTCTTTTTCGTCGCCTGATCACAAAAAATTTTTGAAGCGGAATCAAAAAAATTTTTTTTTTCATCGCCTCATCACAAAAATTTTTGAAAAGCGATCAAAAAATTTTTGTTTTTGTTGCCCGATCACAAAAAATTTTTGAAGCGCGATCAAAAAAATTTTTTTTTGTCGCCTGATCACAGAAAATTTTTGAAGCGCGATCAAAAAAATTTTTTTTTTCGTCGCCTGATCACAGAAATTTTTAAAACGCGTTCAAAAAAATTTTGTTTTTGTTGCCTGATCACAAAAAATTTTTGATACGGGATCAAAAAAATTTTTTTTCGTCACCTACACACAAAAAATTTTGGAAAAGCTATGAAAAAAAATTTTCTTTTTTGTCGCCTGATCACAAAAAATTTTTGAAGCTCGTTCAAAAAAAGTTTGTTTTTGTCGCCTGATCACAAAAAAATTTTTCGCACGATCACAAAAAATTTTTGAAGCGCGCTCCAAAAAAATTTTCTTTTTGTTGCCTGATCACAAAAAATATTTGAAGCGCAATCAAAAAAATTTTGTTTTTGTTGCATGCTCACAAAAGATTTTTGCGGCGCGATCAAAAAAATTTTTTTTTCGTCGAGACATCACAACAAAAATTTTCCGCCAGATCACAAAAAATTTTTGAAGCGCGATCAAAATATTTTTTTATTCATCGCCTGATCACAAAAATTTTTTGAAGGGCGATAAAAAAATTTTTTTTTTCATCGCCTGATCACAAAAAAATTTTCCGCCTGATCACCAAAAATTTTTGAAACGCAATCAAAAACATTTTTCTTTCGTCGCCTGATCACAAAAAAATTTTTCGCCTGATCACAAAAAATTTTTGAAACGCGATCAAAATATTTTTTTTTTCATTGCCTGATCACAAAAATTTTTTGAAGCGCGATCAAAAAAATGTTTTTTTTTTGCTTGATCACAAAAAAATTCGGAAACGGGATCAAAAAAATTTTTATTTTGTCACCTGATCACAAAAAATTTTTTTTTGTAGCTCGATCACAAAAAATTTTTGAAGCTCGATCAATATAATTTTGTTTTTGTTGCTTTATCACAAAAAATTTTTGAAGCGCGATGAAAAAAAATTTTTTCGTTGCTGGTACACAAAACAATTTTCCGCCAAATCACAAAAAGTTTTTGAAGCGCGTTCAAAAGAATTTTTTTTTTGTCGCCTGATCACAAAAAATTTTGGAAACGCGATCAAAAAAATTTTTTTTTTGTCGCTTCATCACAAAAAATTTTGGAAACGGAATCAAAAAAATTTTTTATTTTGTCACCTGATCACAAAAAATTTTTTTTTTGTTGCCTGATCACAAAAAATTTTGGAAACGCAATAAAAAAAATTTTTATTTCGTCGCCTGTTAACAAAAATATTTTGAAGCGCGATCAAAAAAATTTTTTTTCGTCGCTCGATCACAAAAAACTTTTGAAGCGCGATCAAAAAAAATTTTTTTCGTCGCCAGTACACAAAAAAAATTTCCGCCAAATCACAGAAAGTTTTTGAAGCGTGTTCAAAAAAATTTTCTTTTTGTTGCCTGATCACAAAAAAATTTGGAAACGCGATCAAAAAAATTTTTTTTTCATCGCCTGTTAACAAAAAAATTTTGAAGCGCGATCAAAAAAATTTTTTTTTGTTGCCCGATCACAAAAAATTTTTTTTTGTCGCTTGATCACAAATAATTTTTGAAGCGCGATCAAAAAAAATTTTTTTCGTCGTCGGTACACAAAAAAATTTTTCGCCAAATCACAGAAAGTTTTTGAAGCGCTTTCAAAAAAATGTCGTTTTTGTTGCCTGATAACAAAAAATTTTTGAAGCACGATCAAAAAAATTTTTTTTTTCTTCCCTGATCAAAAAAAAGTTTGAAGCGCTAAAAAAAATAAAATTTTTTTTTTGCCTGATCATAAAAAAAATTTTTGAATTGCGATCAAAAAATTTTTTTTTCGTCGCCTGATCAATAAAAATTTAAGAAAAGCGATCAAAAAAATTTTTTTTTTCGTCGCCTGATAACAAAAAATTTTTGAAGCGCAATCAAAAAAATTTTGTTTTTGTTGCCTGATCACAAAAAATTTTGGAAACGCGATCAAAAAAATTTTTTTTTGTCACCTGATAACAAAAAAAATTTGAATCGCGATGAAAAAAATTTTTTTTTGTCGCTTGATCACAAAAAATTTCTTTTTTTTTTGCCTGATCACCAAAAATTTTTGAAGCGCGATCTAAAAAATTTTTTTTTCGTCGCCTGATCACAAAATATTTTTGAAGCGCAATCAAAAAAAGTTTGTTTTTGTTGCCCTGATCACCAAAAATTTTGGAAACGCAATCAAAAAAATTTTTTTTTCGTCGCCTGTTAATGAAAATATTTTGAAGCGCGATCAAAAAAAAATTTTTTTGTCGCTTCATCACAAAAAATTTTTTTTTCGTCGCCTGATCACAAAAAGTTATTGAAGGGCGATCAAAAAAATTTTTTTTCGCTGCTCGATCACAAAAAATTTTTGAAGCGCGATCAAAAAAATTTTGTTTTTGTTGCCTGATCAAAAAAAATTTTTGAAACGCATTCAAAAAAATTTTGTTTTTGTTGCCTGATCACAAAATATTTTGGAAACGCGATCAAAAAAATTTTTTTTTCATTGCCTGATAACAAAAAATTTTTAGAAATGCGATCAAATAAAATTTTTTTCGTCGCCTGATCAATAAAAATTTAAGAAAAGCGATTAAAAAAAATTTTTTTTTCGTCGCCTGATAACAAAAAAATATATCGCACGATCACAAAAAATTTTTGAAGCGCAAACAAAAAAAATTTGTTTTTGTGTTAAATGATCACAAAAAATTTTTGAAGCGCTAAAAAAAATAATTTTTTTTTTTGCCTGATCATAAAAAAAATTTTTGAATTGCGATCAAAAAATTTTTTTTTCGTCGCCTGATCAATAAAAATTTAAGAAAAGCGATCAAAAAAATTTTTTTTCCTCGCCTGATCGCAAAAAAATTTTCCGCCCGATGCCAAAATATTTTTGAACTACGATCAAAAATTTCTTTTTCTTCGCCTGTTCACAAAAAAATTTTCTGCCAGATGACAAAAAATTTTTGAAGCGCGATCAAAAAAATTTTGTTTTTGTTGCCTGATCACAAAAAAATTTTTGAAGCGCGATCAAAAAAATTTTTTTTTTGGCGCCTGATAACAAAAAAATTTTGAAGCGCGAACAAAAAAACTTTTTTTCGTCGCCTGATCTCAAAAAAATTTTCCGCCCGATGACAAAATATTTTTGAACTGCAATCAAAAATTTTTTTTTCGTCGCCTGTTCACAAAAAAATTTTCTGCCAGATGACAAAAAATTTTTGAAGCGCGATCAAAAGATTTTTTTTTTTCGTCGCCTGATAACAAAAAAAATTTTTGAAGCGCGATCAAAAAATTTTTTTTTTCGTTGCTTGATCACAAAATATTTTTGAAGCACAATCAAAAAAAGTTTTTTTTCGTCCCCTGATCGCAAAAAATTTTTCCGCCTGATCACAAAAAGTTTTTGAAGCGCAATCAAAAAAATTTTGTTTTTGTTGCCTGATAACAAAAAAATTTTGAAGCGCGATCAAAAAAATTTTTTTTGGGTCGTTTGATCACAAAAAGATTTTTTTTTGTTGCCTGATCACAAATAAGTTTTGAAGCGCGATAAAAAAAAGTTTTTTTTGTCGCCTGATCACAAAAATATTTTCCTCCCAATGACAAAAAATTTATTGAAGCGCGTTCAAAAAAATTTTGTTTTTGTTGCCTGATCACAAAAAATTTTTGAAGCGCGATTAAAAAATTTTATTTTGTCGCCTGATCAAAAATAAATTTTCTGCCTGATGACAAAAAAATTTTGAAGCGGGATCAAAAAATTTTTTTTTTTTGTCGCCTGATCAAAAAAAATTTTTGAACTGCGATCAAAAAAAATTTTTTTTTCGTTGCCTGATAACAAAAAAATTTTGTCGCCTGATCACAAAAAGTTTGGAAACACGACCAAAAAAATTTTTTTTTGTCGCTTTATCACAAAAAAATTTTTTTTCGTCGCCTGATCACAAAAAAATTTACCGCCTGATCACAAATAATTTTTTAAGCGCGATCAAAAAAATTTTTTTTTCGTTGCCTGATCACAAAAATATTTCAAAGTGGGATCAAAAAATTTTTTTTCGTCGCCAGGTCACCAAAAAATTTTCCGCCAGATCACAGAAATATTTTGAAGCGTGATCAAAAAAATTTTTTTTTTTGTTGCCTGATCACAAAAAATTTTTGAAGCGTGATCAAAAAGGTTTTTTTTTTGTCACCTGATCACAAATAATTTAAGAAAAGCGATCAAAAAAAATTTTTTTTTGTCACCTGATCACAAAAAATTCCGGAAACACGATCAAAAAAAATTTTTTTCGTCGTCTGATAACAAAAAAGTTTTGAAACGCGATCAAAAAATTTTTTTTTGTCGCTTTATCACAAAAATTTTTTTTTCGGCGCCTGATCACAAAAAAATTTTTCGCCTTATCACAAAAATATTTTGAAGCGCAATCAAAAAAATTTTGTTTTTTTTGCCTGATCACAAAAAATTTTTGAAGCGCGATTAAAAAATTTTATTTTGTCGCCTGATGAATAATAAATTTTCTACCTGATCACAAAAAAATTTTGAAGCGGGATCAAAAAATTTATTTTTTCGTCGCCTGAACACAAAAAATTTTTGAACTGCGATCAAAAAAATTTTTTTTGTTGCCTGATAACAAAAAAATTTTGTCGCCTGATCACAAAAAATTTTGGAAACACGATCAAAAAAATTTTTTTTCGTTGTTTGAGAACAAAAAAATTTTGAAACGCGATCAAAAAAATTTTTTTTCTGTCGCTTTATCACAAAAAAATTTTTTTTCGTCGCCTGGTCACCAAAAAATTTTCCGCCAGATCACAGAAATATTTTGAAACGCGATCAAAAAAATATTTTTTTTATCGCCTGATCACAAAAAATTTTTGAAGCGCGATTAAAAAATTTTATTTTGTCGCCTGATCAAAAATAAATTTTTTGCCTGATCACAAAAAAATTTTGAAGCGGGATCAAAAAATTTTTTTTTTCGTCGCCTGATCACAAAAAATTTTTGAACTGCGATCAAAAAAATTTTTTTTGTCGCTTGATCACAATAAAATTTTCTGCCTGATCACAAAAAATTTTGGAAACGCGATCAAAAAAATTTTTTTTTCGTCGCCTGATAACAAAAAAAATTTGAAGCACGATCAAAAAAAATTTTTTTTCTCTCACTTGATCACAAAAAATTTTGGAAACGGAATCAAAAAAATTTTTTTTTTGTTGCCTGATCACAAAAAATTTTTTTTTCGTCGCCTGATCACAAATACTTTTTGACGCGCGATCAAAAAAATTTTTTTTTCGTTGCCTGATCACGAAAAATTTTGAAAGTGAGATCAAAAAAACTTTTTTTTTGTCGTCTGATCACAAAAAAGTTTTTTTTCGTCTCCTGATCACAAAAAAATTTTCCGCCTGATCACAAAAAAATTTTTTTTCGTCGCCTGATCACAAATACTTTTTGATGCGCGATCAAAAAAATTTTTTTTTCGCTGCCTGATCACAAAAATTTTCAAAGTGGGATCAAAAAATTTTTTTTCGTCGCCTGGTCACCAAAAAATTTTCCGCCAGATCACAGAAAAGCTTTGAAACGCGATCAAAAAAATTTTTTTTTTATCGCCTGATCACAAAAAATTTTTGAAGCGTGATCAAAAAGTTTTTTTTTCGTCACTTGATCAGAAAAAATTTTCGAAAAGCGATCAAAAAAATTTTGTTTTTGTTGCCTGATCAGAAAAAAAATTTTTGATCCCTGATCAGAAAAAATTTTTGAAGCGCAATCAAAAAAAATTTTTTTTTTTGCCTGATCACAAAAAGTTTTAGAAACGCCATCAAAAAATTTTTTTTTGCTGCCTGATCACAAAAAATTTTTGAAGCGCGATGAAAAAAACTTTTTTTTCGTCGCCTGATCACAAGAAAAGTTTTCCGCTTGATCACAAAAAATTTTTTAAGCACGATCCAAAAAACTTTTTTTTCGTCACCTGATCACAAAAAAATTTTCGAAGAGAGATCAAAAAAATTTTGTTATTGTTTTGTGATCACAAAAAATTTTTGAAGCGCGATCAGAAAAATTTTTTTTTCTTCGCCTGATCACAAAAAATTTTTGATGACTGATCACAAAAAATTTTGAAAACGCGATTAAAAAAATTTTTTTTCAACGCCAGATCACAAAAAATTTTTGATCCCTGATCAGAAAAAAATTTTAATGCGCAATCAAAAAAATTTTTTTTTTGTTGCCTGATCACAAAAAATTTTTGAAGCGTGATCAAACATAATTTTTTTTTCTTGCCTGATCACAAAAAGTTTTGGAAACGCAATCAAAAAAATTTTTTTTGTTGCCTGATCACAAGAAATTTTGGAAACGCTGCCAAAAAAATTTTTTTTTCTTTGCCTGATTTCAAAAAATTTTTTAAGAGAGATCAAGAAATTTTTTTTTTTTTTTGGTGATCACAAAAAATTTTTGAAGCACGATCAGAAAAATTTTTTTTTCTTCGCCTGATCACAAAAATTTTTGATGCCTGATCACAAAAAATTTTTGAAGCTCGATCAAAAAAATTTTTTTTTTGTAGCCTGATCACAAAAAATTTTTGAAGCGCGATCAGAAAATTTTTTTTTTCTTCGCCTGATCACATAAAATTTTTGACGAATGATCTCAAAAAATTTTGAAATCGCGATAAAAAAAATTTTTTTCCGTCGCCTGATCAGAAAAAATTTTTGATGCCTGATCAGAAAAAATTTTTGAAGCGCGATCAAAAAAATTTTGTTTTTGTTGCCTGATCACAAAAAATTTTTGATGCCTGACCACAAAAAATTTTTGAAACGCAAACAAAAAAATTTTGTTTTTGTTGCCTGATTACAAAAAATTTTTTAAGCACGATCAAAAAATTTTTTTTTCGTCACCTGATCACAAAAAATTTTCGAAAAGCGATCAAAAAAATTTTGTTTTTGTTGCCTGATCACAAAAAATTTTTGATGCCTGACAACAAAAAATTTTTGAAACGCAAACAAAAAAATTTTGTTTTTGTTGCCTGATCAAAAAAAATTTTTCAAGCACGATCAAAAAAGTTTTTTTTTTGTCGCCTGACCACAAAAAATTTTTGATGCCTAATCATAAAAAATTTTTGAAGCGCGATCAAAAAAATTTTTTTTTTCTTGCTTGATCACAAAAAGTTTTGGAAACGCGATCAAAAAATTTTTTTTTTGGCGCCTGATCACAAAATATTCTTTAAGCGCGATGTAAAAAATTTTTTTTTCGTCGCCTGATCACTAAAAAATTTTCCGCCTGATCACAAAAAAATTTTTAATCGCGATCAAAAAAATGTTTTTTTAGTCACCTGATCACAAAAAATTTTCGAAAAGAGATCAAAAAAATTTTGTTTTTGTTGCCTGATCACAAAATATTTTTGAAGCGCGATCAGAAAAATTTTTTTTCTTCGCCTGATCACAAAAAATTTTTGACAACTGATCGCAAAAAATTTTGAAACCGCAATCAAAAAATTTTTTTTTCGTCGCCAGATCACAAAAAAATTAAAGCGCAATCATAAAATTTTTTTTTTCTCGCCTGATCACAAAAAATTTTTAAGCGTGATCAAAAAATTTTTTTTTCGTCACCTGATCACAAAAAATTTTCGAAAAGCGATGAAAAAAAGTTTTTTTTCGTCGTCTGATCACAAAAAAAGTTTCTGCCTGATCACAAAAAATTTTTCGCTTGATCACAAAAAATTTTTGAAGCGCAATCAAAAAATTTCTTCTTTGTTGCCTGATCACAAAAAAATTTTCCGCCTGATCACAAAAAATTTTTTGCTTGATCACAAAAAATTTTTGAAGTGCGATCAAAAAATTTCTTCTTTGTTGCCTTATCACAAAAAATTTTCCGCCTGATCACCAAATATTTTTGAAATGCAAGCAAAAAAATTTGGTTTTTGTTGCCTGATCACAAAAAATTTTTTAAGCATGATCAAAAAAGTTTTTTTTCGTCGCCTGATCACAAAAAATTTTTGAAGCGCGATCCAAAAAGTTTTTTTCGTCACCTGATCACAAAAAATTTTTCAAAATCGATCGAAAAAGTTTTTTTTTCATCGCCTGCTCACCGAAAAATTTTCAGGCTGATCACAAAAAATTTTTTTAAGAGCGATCAAAAAAATTTTTTTTCACTGCCTGATCACAAAAAATTTTCGAAACG
>JAOBYK010555559.1:0-12063 GCA_025434845.1 Phenganax subtilis
AAGACAAAGGAGGACAACGAAAAAAGACATGTGTCCGAAGAATTTGGGGCAACCTTGGCTTTAACCGTGTTGAATAGGTGTTGATCTATTCCATCACTTCCATCACCTTCGCTTTTGGGTCACTTCCTAAGGACTCGGACCTCGTCCCCGAACGTCGGTCCTGTGGTCATCACCGATCTGAGGTTCAAAAATTACGAGGCCCGCTACAGCATGTTTGACGACCGCAGCCCGAATCAGATGAGCGAACGGGCGCAGGTCTATTACTTGGGCTGCTCGGCCGCCTTTGTGAAGCCAGCAAGAGAGCGAAGAGAGGGGAGGCTGAAATCCTCCGCCCTTGGTTCCTCCGACCTTTTCTCTCCCCACCGGTTCATTCAGAACAGCACGGATCGCGGGCCGACTAGGCCAGTGGATTCACCAGGATTGACCGTGGTTGTTTGGAGCCAAGAGAGGTTAAGAGACATGAAAAAGGACCCCGTCACCTGGGGTAATAACCATAGGGTATAGGGTACCATAGGGTACCTATCTATGGGATAGTCCGTATTAGTCTATAACCCAGTATAAGGTCTTGTAGTATAGCCGAACGGCTCCTTCAGCTACCTGTGTTGGAGGTGCACGCTGTTTCTGTTTGACGGTGCGTTGTTTTCGCTGCTCCTTGAATCTCCCTCTTAAACCACTTGGGCTTCTCCCTGTATCTGTGGAGCCGTCAGGATCCACACGAACATCATTATATTCGAACTAAGGCCTGCAGGTGAACAGTCATCATCCACTCCCTGGAAGACTTTATAGGATATAGAAATGTCCACTTACTTTGAGACAAGTTAATGGGTGTCTCAGCCAGAGGGTGATTGGCACCAGTGCATCGCGCGTGAAGACGCTCTGGACGGTCCGAAAGAAGTCTTCGGAACGTGCGATCCGCTGCTTCCTCTGAGCTGCTGTTCAAACAAAGCAGCTGGAGGACAGCGGACTTCTTACAGGTTCCCCTTCCAAAGATGGGTCACTTGGCTAGTGATGCGCCTCCTCACGAAGTCAGCCATGGTGAGAGAGTTGAAAGGGATGTGCGACAGACTTTGCTCGTGCCGTTTTTGCAAGACTAAGGTTGTATTACTGTAACATTATACTCAACTCTCCTTTCGGAGTGTTCAATACTTTGTGCACGCCAAGCATGTGAGACACTACGAAAGCTGAGACTCTGAGTCTCCTCTACAAGTGAGCTAAATGAAGCCGAACGAATGAGCATAAGGCAGCGCAAGAGTGCTTGTTCAAGAGCGAACGGCATTAAGCTTAAACTTGTAAGCTCATTTCCTCCTTGGTGCTCTTGCAGCATTGTGTGCATTTTTCACTTGCAGTGGCAGTGACAGGTCCCATCACATGGTCCGATACGTTGCTTGAAGTTACCTGAAGAAATTACCTGAAATTCAAACTCGCATGCAGGAAGGCAACCTTCAGGGTGCTCTCTGACCCTAAACTGGTTCAAAGCAGGGTGGAAGACCAGGCGCGGGGAATTTCCTGGTGGAAAGGCATCAGGTTCTTCACTCGGATGTTTTGTCGAGCAATCGATTTTGGACATAGTCTTGACGAATAGGGCCATTTGATCCCCGAAAGCGACGCTGAAGATCGAGCCGAACTGTTTGATCACCAAAAAGCAGATCGGACTGATTGTTGTATTCTCTCTCTTGGGCCTTGTTGTTCGATGGAGCTCGTGCCAGGCCATCTCTGTTGACGAAGGAGTGTGACCTTTAGGTGTGCCAAAATAATTTGAGCCATAGAATCGGTTGGTTTCAGCAAAAATGTTACGAATATGGTTCAAACCAAACCGCGCTTGATTCCGACCATGAGTCTGATGATCAAAACATCATTTTCTGTACTGACCGAGAGATTGCCGTCGCCAGTGGCCAGTGACATAACCAATATGCGGGGGCGCGCAATCGCGAAGGACGCGCGAAAGGTAAGCCGCTGCCTTGTTCATACCTCCGCCCGGCAGAGGTGAGAGTTGATGTGGCACAAACCGACAAGATATTCGGGGTAATACCCCGGCCTGATGAATCTGACTTCTAGGTCGTGCGTGTGAATGAGGCTTCCGTAGCTCTGACTAACTAGTCGTTGACGTTGGCCATCAGAAGTGTAGTGTGGGTGATGAAGAACAGGGCAATGGACTGTTTTGCACTTTTCCAGCATTTCCTGACTGTGCTCTTTTTGCTCAGTCCACTAGGATTCTGGTGGGCCTCTGAGGTTGTTGATTAGCGGCTTGGGGCCGCCGCCTTCACTTGCCAATTTGCAAAAACTGCGGGAATGCTTTGGTTGCCTGCATTTTTCATAGTTGGCAATGATGTCATGTACTGTAGAGGAAAACATTGCTGGCTCCCTCAAAAAGATGGTTTGACTAGGTCCACCCCTAAGACGATCATTCCGCCTGTGACGGGGGTTGTGAGAAGTGGTCCGTATCGTTCAGCCTTATCGATGCTGGTGATTGACAACCATTCATCGACGGCTTCTGCTCAATGAAACCAATTGACTCGACCATCGACGATTATCGGCGGCAATTTGGCGCTCATATGCAAAGTCATCGACTTGTCATGAGACAACCTAGCAGCGAACGAGGGCATTGCTGCCATTGCTGATAGATCGGCGCCTGTCCATTGCATGTCGCTGCGCGCGACGTGGACATCGGCTGCCTAGTTGACGCGGGAGCGCAAGGTGCAGCAGCAAGCGGTTGTCTTCCGTGAGCTTGATCCAAAATACGTCAGTCATGTACATAGAGGTGTGAGACCAGACATGGGTTGAGTAGGGAGCAGGAGAAACAGAGGGGTTGGGGGTGGGGGTATGATGAGTTGCGCTGTGATGAGTAGTCAGCACACTGTTGCAATCAGCCGTGTAGCGCGAAAATTCGACACACCGCCGACGCATCGCTTTGCGATCCACGAGCGTGCGAGCGCGCAAGGCTGCCTAAGTGCGAACATGCGAGATGTGCCGCGCGTAGAATTACGCACGCAGGTCTTGGAAAGGCATCAGGGGACCATGGAAAGACGAGCCTGTTTTTGTATTCACTGGTGTGACCTGTGGCAAAGAAACCATTTTGATTTTCACGGCTAGCGTACAAGAACCGCTTCATTCCTTCAATTCGCCGCAGTTGCCTTGTTTTCTCAAGAGATGCGTGCTCTCCTTGACCCCGCGCACGGAAGTTTTGTCCCTGCTGTTTTTGATTAGATTGCGATCAGATTGTTCTTATGCAGTGCGCCTCGAAATTTTCCCACGCACGTTGCTTGGGTTCCCCAATATTTTCCCAGTTCCTTTTACACTTGAGCAGTTTGAAGCGGAGAAAGGATTCCATGGACGCGCGTTTTGGCGCAACGTGATTGTTTTGGCACAACTTCACCCCAGTGGATTCACACGGGATTGGGCAGGTATACCGATGCAGCAGTGTTGCGGCCTGCCCTGGTGGCACGCCTGGCACATGCAATGGTGGGCTCACGAACACGCCCTGCGCACAATGCCGTGCAGGCCTCCCCCCGTGCTGCTCGCGGGGCTTGATCCGGTGCTTTTGTTTTTCGAGTGTTTACCTTTAGATGACGAGCGGTTTTACCTGGGCAACCCGATCAGTCAACTTTATATAGAGCGACCTGAAACTTCATCCATCACTTAGTGATCTACCATGAGTCGTCCTTTTCATTAGGTTGACGCAAAGCCTTCGGCTCAGCATTTTACCTTGCTCAGAGACGCCTATGAAGACAAGGTCATTTGTCAACCTTTGTAGCGTAGGAGTCATGGGAAGTCGCTTTTCAACTATGTTTTGCATATGGCGCTGTCAGACTTTCACACGACAGGATCCTTTTTGCAGCTTTATTCGAAAGCAACTTTCAAGAGACCGAAGGGTATACAATGGTGTTCAGAAAGTTCGAAATCAAGACTGGCGCGATTGGATTTTGCAGCTTGCTGATTGCTTCCCCTGGCATGCGTATGAGCTGACTGTGGTAGTATATACTGGTTTGGGTAGCCGCCGGCAAGGAACCGCAACAATTCTTTTACAACGGCCAAACATCCTTCGCCAGCAGCGCTAGTACTTGAGCCAGGAACTACTCTCAGCAAATACAGCTGATGCTGACGCAGGAACACATAGACCTTCCTTGAAAGATGTTGCGGTTGTTGTTCACGCTTGGCGAAACCAGCCCTAATACGGCGATCCGGAACCAACAGAGATCAGATGCCTTTTATTGTTTTAATTTGGCTGTTTTGATTGCGTGATACGTCACGCTAGACATGTGAGATATAAGAACACACCACAACATCAGGGCATTTTCCTGATCTCCTCACAAACTTTGAGAAACTTTTCGTTCGTGTTATCGCTTGCATGTCTCGCATTGACTCGATTCAACTCCGATTCAATTCATGTCAATCACTACTGGGGTCTGGGCAGACGCCGGTGTGCGAACAGGTGCCACTTGGACTGGAAGCCAGTGCGAAGAATGTCAGGGTTGGCGCCAAGTCCTGTGGGCCCGGACCTCAGAAAATCTGTGCTGGGCGTTCGGATGCGTTCGGGTGATTTGCTTGATCTGTTTGACTGACCCGAAGCGATCTATGGTTTTCCCAGTGTTTTTGTTGCGCCTAGGCATTGGCGTGCCCTGATAGGAATAACTATTCTGAATCGTTGAAGGTTCTTTTGATTTGCTGTTAGAGAGGCTCTGCAGCCTTTTGTTGCGCAATTCACTGGTTGGTTGGTACAGTTTTTCCAGCAGTGGTCCGGCGGGCATGCCGTCTCAATCAGCTCAGTGTTTTGGCTGGCGCGCGCAATGATATCACACTTGAAGGTGCTGGGCACGGGGTGATTGGACCTGGTGTTTCATGTGGGAGAGAAATTTGGCAGCGTCGGCCAATTGACTGGGACGATTCAAACACGCCAACTATGTGGATTTTGCTCTGGCTAAGTCTCCCAAGCCGACTCCAAGTCCATTTGTCGAATCCAAAGAGAACTGGGGAACTGGCGCTGGAACTGTGGGCCAGGAGCTGGGTGCGTAGCAGGAGTGCTTTGCGTTGGAGACGGAGACAGAAAAGACATCAGAAATGCAACCGTTGTTGCTGACCCAGCATCGTGTTGCTGGGTGTGCGGAAATACGAGCGCCTGTTGCGCGACAACGCAACATGCTTTGCCATGCGTACGATGAATGCTTCACAACATATGTTAATCATTGTATATTGCGAACTATTTCCATAGAGATCAGACCTCATGGATATAGCGTTACAAGCGTCATGAGTGTGCGTGTGAGATGATCGCAGCCCTTTTGACAGACAGTCTGTCTCTAAATGCTTTGATCTCTTCATTCTTTGAGCTCCAGTCAAAGATGTTGGGCCTTGCTTTCAATTTTGGCCCATCTGTTGTTGATGACTTCTTGTCTTCAACTGCTTTCTTCACGTTGCCAGCTTGCTCTGTGCTAAGGTCCGAAGGATTTCTCTGATCTCCATCTTCTCCTCGTACTACTGTCTCTTTGAGACAATGTACTGGGTACAGAGTGCTGCTCACAACAATTCTTCACCAGTCCAGCTGTTTGGGTTCCAAAGGCCCCAAATCTATGGCTCGAAATCGCACCCGGATCCCAGTGACTATAGGGGCTTTTATTCTCAGAGCTCCAGAGGGATTCCTCCTTCGCAGCTCCGCTACCATACGCACGGTCTTTCAGAAGTATTTGAGCGCAGTAGATGAAGGCTACGTGACGGACTTGAGGCAGAGAAGACCAGGTGACTTTGGTCGAGCCCAAGATGCCAAAGGAAAAGGTAAGAAGGGCAAGAATGACCGTCAGAAAGGCAAAGGCAAAGATGCCAAGGGCAAAGGAAAGAACCGAAAAGGAGATCAGAAAGGAACAGAAGGTGATCGCAAGGGCAAAGGTACCTTGAGAAACAATATTCGACATGTAGCAAGTGATCACACCCATCTTCAGGAGAAGCATCAGTGACAACTCATACAGTTGGCCAACAGAGTAGCTCAGCAGAGACCAAGCCAGTTGTCAGGAGAATTGAGAACAGTGAGCCAATCATCTTTGACTTGAGAGAAAGAGATGATAAGCTAGAAGATCAGGGAATCAGAGAAATTCACTTCTAGATTGGACATGATGATGAGCCAGAATTCCAGGAAGTTGAGGAGATTGACATTTCAGATGATGAACCCATGGTGAGGAGACTTGGGGAAGAGAATGTTGACAGTGGAGCTGATGTAGCGTTGTTCCCTTTTGAGTATAGCAGATCACGGGGAAGGAGAATTGCAATTCAGCACAAAGACCAAGTTACAGGACGCAAAAGGAAATCGCACCCCCACAAAAATTGCGAAACGTGTTGAAATTTCCTTGCGTGACCTTGACGGGCGAGAAGGTCTTCTCAAAGAGAATGTGATCTTTGGTCCCAAGGTGAATGAGCCCATACTTTGTTATGGAAGGTTGACGGAACATGGTTGGGGAATCAGCAGCAGAGAGCACATGTTGGAGAATGGTGACTTGAAGGTACCACTCAACTTGCAAAATCGTCTGTGACAGTTCAAGGCCACATTAGAGTCATTCGCGCAAGCGCCTGAAGCTTTGGAGAAAGAATCAGGTTGGAGATTCAATGAACATGGACTGCTAGTTGGAAGCTTATTGACTTCAAGATTTGTGGATCCCACAATCATTCCGGAAGTGGACGAATCACCAGAGCTGACGAGAGCTATTTAGGTGAAAAGAGGAGGTAAATCGCTAATGCCGGAGAATTGTGAAAGCGTGATGAAAAGGAGGAGCTTGAGGAGCAATTCTTAGCAGTCCTTCAATCGCAATCTACAGCTATGAGCCAGCACCGCCAGAGGATATGGAGTTCTTTGCGCCAGGATACAAGAAGCTTGAGAGCAGAGAACAGAAAAACAGAAAGAAGCGCAGCAAGCGCTAGAAGAGATTACCCAGGAGAAGGAGGTAGAAGGTCAGAAAAAAGATGAAAAGAAAGAAGATGACCTTGAATGTGAACTACAAATGGGCACAATGGATGTAGACAAAGGCTTGGTGAATGGAATAGAGTTGACTCAGGGTTCATCTTTGGCAACTCTGAGGGCAGCTGGTTCATTTCTCAATATTTCAGGCAGTGGCTCTAAGCTAAAGGTCTACACAAAAATCCTCAATCGCAATAAGCAGATGGAGTTGTTGAACGCCAAAAGCTTGGTATGTGAAGCAAAAGCTCAGGAGACTAGAGAGGCATTAGGGCAAAGTGTTCCAAACATGCCAGATGAAGCAACTCAAGCGCGGCACAGATTGACGCACACACCATATGCCACTTGGTGTAGGGAATGTAGTGAACATCGAGCACGCCCAGATCGACGTGAGAGAACAGATGGATTAAAGAGAGGAAGTATTCCTGAGGTAACCTTTGACTTTTGCTATACAAGAGCAAGGGACAGAGAGACAAAATCAGCAAGAGCAGTATGTTGGTTAGTTGCAATTGACAGCCAAGCTGGATTCCTCCATGTTGTGCCATTACGCAGCAAAGGCCAATTTCGTCTCATTGCGCAGGCGTTGATGAATTTCTGTCAATTGTTGGTGCATTCCGCAATCACCTACACAATTGACGATGAACCCACAACAAGGCAAATCCTCAAGATGCTGATCAAACTCGCCACAGTCTAGGACTCACTACTACCTCAATTCTTGGAGATCATTCATTTGTGTCAGAGAGCACCGTTGACAGAGTGAGAAAGCTTGCAGGGACATTCGTTGCAGGTGTGCAGTCAAGACTTGGTATCAAGAATTGATCAGACCATGCACTCTGGGCTGGCAGCAAGACATGCCAGTTGGGTACTGAATAGTTTTCAGCCAGTCAAAGGTGCAACTCCCTATGAACTTGTCTATGGCAAGGGTGAACCGGTTCATGTTACATCAAGAGTCTCAACAAAGGAGAAGCAAGATAGCGTCTATGTTTGTTCTTCAAAAAAGTTGAAGGGCAAGACACCTATGTGCTTACAGATGCAAGATTCCCAGAAGCAATGAAGATTCCAAGAGAAGATCAAGACTAGTTGCGCGAGAATTTACTTTCGCTGAAGGAAAGAGAGATTACATTTTCTCACCAGCGACTTCAGGACATGTACTGAAACTTCTACCCACAATATTCTTGCAAAGGGTCAGTGCGTTCTCACGGGCGCTAGGTTGTCTTGGTGTGAAAGACGCATTCCTACAAGTTCCGCAAGAGAAGCCATTGAAAGTGAACTTGAGAGGAGAAGAATTCCGGGCGGAGAGAAACCTACCTGGGCAAAGGGTTGGAGCAAAAGCGTGGTGTGTCTCTTTCACAGAGCACCTCACAGAGGAACTCCGCGCTAGGAAGAAATGGGAAGAGTATCATTTGTGACCCATGTGGATGACTTGATTTTCACAGGAGGTTCAAATTATATCCATGAAATCTTTGTTCCAAAGATGCAAGGCAAATTTGACACCTGTGTGAGCAAGGAGCAAGACTGAGAGGATTGGTGGTGAATTCAATTTCCTGAGGAGAACGTACAAAATAGAAGTTGTTGGCCGTTGGACCCAACCAGGCAACTACATCCAGCAGATGTTGAAAGCCTATCAAGAGCAGATTGGAGTGGTCAAACTTCAACAACTACCGGCAGACAACTCAATCTAGATGGAAGACAAGTCAGAACTCTTGCGTGAGCGAGAGAAGATTGGCCTTTTCAGAAGCATTGTTGGACCAGGTATCTACCTATGTCAAGAGAGATATGATGAAGCATTTTCAGTGAAGGAATTGACTTCAAGAACGCCGCTTCCTACAGCTATATCATTTCATCAGTTGAAGAAATTCTTGGGGTACTTGAAGAAGACTATGGACTATTGCCTAGCACTTGAATTTCCACAAGCAGGAGAAGGTTGCGCCGGTTATCCCAAGAAAGGAGAAAGCTATTTGTGATTGCAGACATTCTCAGACTTAGACTGGAGCGGAAACAAAAGCCACAGAAAGTCAACGTCAGGAGGATTCCATGCACTAAACAATTGCCCATTATTCAACAGCAGCAGGACGCAGAAGGTCATTAGCTTATCTTCGTGTGAAGAAGCAGAACTACACGCAATAGGTTTCTCAGCATCAGATAGACAATCCTTACCATAGTAGTTCTGGAATTTGTTTTCGGGGCAAAGGTGGACCATCACACCTTCACAGATTCATCAAACGCGCGCCAACCCCAGTGTGGGCGGAAGACGTGAGATTGGAGGAGACGAAGGAACCACATGAAAACTTGAACTTTGGGTCATAGTGATCATTGCAATCAACATCATTTGCTTTGCGGCAGTGTTTTTTTGCGTTATGGAAGCTCTAGTTGAAAAGCGATATGATGAATCATATTATCGTGTAGAAAACGCTTCAAAGAAGACGAACGCAGGGAATTTTCTGCATGAAAATCAACGTTAGGCAGCAGGGGGTGTGGTGGAAGTACCTTGTACATTGCCATTTTGGCTAAAGGAGCCTTCCCCACGCTGCTGCCACTGTGTTTTGCCCGCCCACCCACTCCATGAACTGTACCGCGGAAGGCGATAAGGGCAGGAACATGTGAAGAGAGTTCTCTGAAGCTGAAGGATTTGGAAACTTGAACTCAGAGGATAAGGAAACCTCTACCAGCGCCGAACGAGGAGTGCAACTATGGTGGTTGCTGCCATACGGTTTTCTATTGGGAATCATGGGGATACACCAGCTACAGAATGCCAGATAACAGAACTCGAGAGTATGACCAGAGAGTGTCAAGCAGACGATGCCAGGAGAATTCACAGTGGATTGATTTTGAATGGAGGCTTTGTAGAAAGAGAAACACCAAACCAACTACACAAGCCATTCTCAGCTATGACAAATGAGACCAACGCAGGAAACGTCTTAGGAAGAAGGAATTTGGCTATGCAGTCGACAGAAGGATCCTATGAAGGACACAGAGTAATGCTAGAGGCAGCCAATGAAGGAGCGAACCCATCAGGAGGACCATTGGACAGATCATTTACAGTTGGAAATAGAGAAATACCAATGAGATCAGAGTATACGAGGATGCAGGCAGCACAGGACCATTGGACAGAACATTTACAATTGGAAATAGAGAAATACCAATGAGATCAGAGTATATGAGGATGCAGGCAGCACAGATGTGTGGTAGACTCCAAACCAAAATTGAGGGGTTGAGAACACAACATTGGAACCTAGCAAAGTATAAAGGACTACTTGAAATAGCAGAAGCCATGAGAGGCAACCTAAATGTTGACCCAGCAGCAGCAAGCTCCAGGAACCCAGTTCCTGGAAGAAATGAGTAAAGCCTGCAGAGAAAGAAAATGAGAGAAAAGACTTGAACGAAGGAAAATGAGAGAAAAGTTTTGAACGAAGGAAAGCAGACTAGAGGCTCACCTCCCCAAGAAGGAGCGCGAACTATTTTCCATAGAGATCAGACCTCAATGTATACAGCGTTACACGCATCGTGAGTGTGCGTGTGAGATGACCGCAGCCCTTATGACAGACAGGAAAAAGCGCGTATTGTCCTTTGTTTGAAGAACTTGGTGTTTGTGCGGCCTCGTAACGACCACGGATGGTTTCATAGGAGTCTTCCGTTCTTTTTTCGCTCAAGACTTGCTCTCCGCCTTAGATGAACAGGGCTGTTGCGCCCCTAGCCATTGGAGCCACAGTGGGCGCTTGGGCTTGGTGGAGGGAGTCCGTCCTCCCTTTGTTTGACGGCGGCCTTGGAAGGCTGGTGGCTCGGACTGAGTTTGATTTTTTAGGTTCCCTCCCCACAAAGGCTGACGCAAGCATCTTCGAGAGATTTTGGCAGATTACAGCAGTTCCATTGATTTTGCATTTCTGGCCAGAGCTTTGGAAAGTTTGTCGGTTGGTGCTCCGCTGCATTGTTTTTTTGGGGTCGGTGTGTTTCCTTGATTTTGGAGGTGGTTTCGAAGTGTTTGCATTGTTGGGCGCTTTGGACAGTTCATTCCATCGAGGAGGCTTGGAGCCCCTTAGAGCAGGAAGCAGTCTTAACCTCAGGTGACATGGTCTTGGTTGCTGGTCCACCTGTTCCAGTCGGATCATTCATTTTGTTGAGTCGTCCGCCGGAATGGGGCGAGGTGATGATAGGAGCATTTACAGACAATTACAGCCATGCAGTATGCAAGACAACAAACAGCATTGGGGATGCTTGGATGCGGCTCCCCACCTCGGCAGCACATTGGGAGAGGCGAGCTCCGGCTGGTATCCCGGATGGGGACATCAACTGGGTCTGCACGCCTCCCACTGGAGCCACCCAGTGGAGGCCAGGGGTTGCCGAGATTCCGAACATTTGCGCCATGGCCAGCGAATATCCCAGGTGTGAGTGGGCCATTGGTGGAGATCACAGGGGTTGGTGCTGGATCTTCTGGACCAGCAGCCGCCGCCGCAGGTGCTTCAGGTGCGCATTCAGCAGACCTTCAGGCACTGGAGGCAGTGCGGGATTTGCAGCGGTTGGCTGTGAGCCCCGGGGGTCGCTCCAATGTGTCAAAGAAGAACAAGAAGAAGGATCGCAAGAAGTCCAAGAAGGATTCAAAGAAGAAGAGAAAGAAGAAGAAGGACAAGAAGCGTTCAGAGAGCAGCTCCAGCAGCAACAGTTCATCCAGCAGCAGCACTCCAGGTCCCGGAGTTCAAGGAGTTCCTCGGGAGACAGAAAGAGCAGCACGGGAAGGACAGGTCGGTTTCCTGCAGCGACTTGACTCACGTGGATGCATTGAAGCTCAAGCGCAAGGGCGACTTGTTGGCATTTGCCAGCAGGCATCCGGGGGCGTTGACTGCCCATTTTTTGGCAGGAGTTTACTCCTGGTTGAGCAAGGGTTCATTGACCAGGACCGGTCAACTGAGGGATGTGAGCGTCAGAGGGAGGTGGCCACCCTGGCCGAAGTGCTGGACTCCATCAACCGAAAAGAGATAGCATCCAATCGGCCAAACAGAAAGGAGGGTCGTGGGAGAAAGCGGAAGCGGTCGACACCCGGAAGTCGCTGGCAAGCTCGGGCATGCTGGCTTTGACAAACGCCTGAGTGTGAGGGCGCGGAGGGCCTGGGTTCGTCGCAGTGCGAGGGTGTGGAAACA
>JAOBYK010555670.1:0-12061 GCA_025434845.1 Phenganax subtilis
TATAAAACAAATAATGAATGTTTTAATTCGTGCAATGGTAAGAATATTTTCATTCGGTGAAAGATGGAAAGTTCCATCTTTCACCTTATGAAAATATTCTTACCATTGCACTCATAAACATTCATTATTTGTATACTATCGCAAGGGAGGTGCTGCTCTTGTAAGGAAACATTGCTAAATGCAAAGCTAGCTTGGCTACGCCCAGACAGGGTTCACACGAGGATGCCTAGTAATATACCAGAAACGACAAGATGATTTGAAGGCATTTTTTCTTTTTTTTGTCTTTCTGTTTCTTGTGTTTTACCTAGGTACTATACGTGAGAATTAAAGCTCAAATATTTCTAACTCCAGAACATTTAATGACAACCACAACGCCATAAGGATAAGCAAGCCATTTAAGTCTCCTACATGAGTCAAATATGTAGAAATAGTTTCATTGTTTCAATATAGCCATCCTATAGCCGTTCGGTGTAAGTATGCAGTATAACTATGATTAATGAATGTATTCCAAAGTGCTAAATGAATACTATACAGTACAGAGACTCAGCTTTGCTCCTATAGTTATTACAAGACCTTGAAGCTCTTCTTCATAATTTATAAACCAAACAACGTTTTCATCTGGGGGCTTTACTACTTCGGCATAACTATTAAATCTGTGCCTCTCTAGGCACTACCACTATAGGTAGGTTGTTGATATTTTCTGCTACATAAGCAGTTCAGTTTTAGAAGAAAACATGCTCTTACTATATGCAACACTAACAGCTTTTGGTTAGTTAGCCACGGAAAACTTTGATACCCGTGTCTAAAACTATGAAGCCGCTATTCAAAGCTTTAAAGTACATTTTGTCTTCTTGCAATAATATATTATTCAATATTATACCTCAAATTTAAACCGTCCAATGAGAAACCTAGATTTTTGTCACCTGATCATGAAATTTATCATCGTACCACCCTGACGTCATTCATATTTGGCAAAGCAAGAAATTTCAGTCATATCATATTCACTGATCGGTGAAAATGATTCGCGAACGTCACGAGCGACCATACGCAAGGCTAAAAATGGCGGGAACCTAATCTTGTAGTTATATGCTGTTTGCTGCATGTATTTTTACTCTCGTTTTTTATCCTGCAAGCTCGATATAGTTTTTTTTCGATAAAATATATCATTTAGGCCCGGCTCGAACGTCGAACTTTTCATGTGCCGAATCGAATGCAAATGAGCACAACTGCACAAGTCTTTTTTTAGGCTCATTTGCATTCGATTTGGCACATGAAAAGTTCGACGTTTGAACCGAGCCTTATAGACCCTCCGCTCGGGTGATTCGGCGAAATATTTCCTTCAGTGGCGATATTTCCCTCGGGCTTTCACCCTCGCTCCGAGTCTATAAATGGTAAGTGTTAAAGTCGTTGGCGAAAAAAGTGGAGAAAAAAGTCGAGAAATAGCTAAAACTGAAGACATTTAGGAAAATAGAACACGAACCAAAAATATTGGGTGCATTATTCTATGGCACTTAAAGCTTGTTGCCATTCAGGATATGTATCTTCAGGATTGGAGAAGACAAGACAATCTTCTTTGTCTTGAGTGCTCTGAATACAGCCCCGTGCAGTATTCAAGTTTTCTTCATCGCTGCTGTTTCAATAGATTTTTCTTTTCGAATCGACAAACAAAGATCGCTGCGCAATTCCATACGTTCTGCCATTGTGTTTCGACAAGCATGGGAGAGCAAAACGTAAACATGCAAATCTATTTGTGTGACTGGGAATACACGATGCCATGCACATGAAATACATCAGTCAGGAAAGTAAGAATTGCTATACCCCACAGAAAAACAATAGAGTTCCGTTGGGAAAGCACGACTTGACTGGTGGAAAATTGTGTTTGACCATTTGCCCAGTACAAATTATGCCGACTAGTGCAAATTATTCCCCCACTATTCAAGATTACATGCAAACTATTTCATATTAGAAAAAAAACAAATAGACTAACTAAAACTTATACTGAGCTGTAACAAGAAGTATATGGAATCTCTAGTTAATAAGAGTGCTTTCATGCAAGATAATTTTTTTCTGAATGGAAAGTGTTTTTCAGCTCAAAATTAATTTTGAACAGGCTCAAGAAAACTTCCAAAAATTGCACGGTATATGTCTTTTTTGCACTATATTTCCCTAACCCTAAGCCAATTACAATCGAGAAATTTTCCCCTGTGTATTAATCAAAAATCTTTAAAAGATAAAAAGAATGTCTACTAAAAATACCCAAAGAATCTCCAATGGCACATGAATTTGTTGTTATAAATTTATTTCTGTTATAAATTGTTACAGTGCAATCTAAATAAATCTTTAATTTCACTGTCAGGAAATTATGTACAATTTATCCATTTTATAATGGAATTTAAATAGAAAATATCTGTATTATTTGTATTCAGCCACAGTGGCTGGGTTGAGCCAGGGTTGGCATTTCCTTTTGTATTAAATTTTTGTGTTAAACAAGTAAAACATGTTTCGTGCATTTTATCTTGAATGTCTCTCGTGTATCTACTAGAAGAAGCAGCAAATGCTGTAGTTTGCGTGGTTTGTGAAAATATTGGAAAATATTAGTTTATAGTAGCTATTTGCGGTGAATAATTTACAATTTGAATAAAACCAGAGGGTTTAGTTCGTAGGTTGGTGAAAATTCATGCAGGTGAAATTTCAGATATGTTGTAAATTTGCACATAAAAACATTTCAACAAAAGCATGTCACATGTGGACAGTGGGCTGTATGTGTGTTAACCAGTCATTGACAAGTGATACTAAACGAAGTATTGATTTTTCTTTCCAACTTTTCTAAGTTATAATTTACGAAAAGAACAAAAGAGACGTTTTAAAACCGAATTTTATCTAAGATTTTAATTTGCAACTCCATATTCGCGTAAATAAATCATTTACACTACTAGCCAAGCGTATAAATGAACACGCAATAATTGACCAGAGCCATCAACAAAAGCTTACGCAGTTACAATAACTTATGCGCCCATTTATTCATTAGCTTTGGCATGACTACCAAAGCACCTTGTCTTGGTTGCAATACAAAAGGTGCACGTTTTATTTGTTGATGATGAATTGCAAAGCTGAAATACTGTCTCTTAAATCTAGTGATTTGAGGTTTGACCCTGACTCGAGAATTAATGATGAATGGAAAAGCGTTGATAAAACAGAACTCATCGAGGATCTCCCATACATTAAAGAGTACAAGGAAGGACCAACAAACGCTCAGTATATCGGTGTCATTTTTGAAAACATTTCTGATGCCTATGAACAGATTGGTCTAGCTAAAAGTACAATTGAAGCAGTTATTAGTGCCACTCCAGCAAAGCCCCCTCCTAAATTTATATTGGATTTTGATAAAGAAGAAGCCCTTCGCTATGCTAAACTAAGCCAGCTTGCGTACAAACCATATCCAGGTATTTTACTGGAACTGGAAAACTACGGACTTGAGCCTGAAATGCAGATCTATGACCCAATCAGCGACACAAATGGATTTATTGCCAGTGATACAACTTCCGTTGTTGTGGTGTTTCGTGGAACAAGCAGCTGGACAGATATTTTGACCGATGCATGGTTCTTCCTATCTTGTATTCAACCAAATGATGATTCTAAAGCTCATTCAGGATTTGTCACTGCACTCAACACTGTTTACTCCGATATTGAAGACAAGCTGAAGTCTCTCATTGATCAGAAAAAGCTTTTCATTGCAGGTCACAGCCTTGGGGGAGCACTTGCAACACTCCTGGGATATCGCATTTCCTTAGCTTACCCTGATTCTCAGCTAGTCCAGTATGTTTACGGTTGTCCTCCGGTTGGAGACATAAATGTGTCCAAATATTTTCAAGGGAAGAATTCCAACACAATAACCATTCCAAATGATCCGATTTCCTCTGGAAAACTAATTATGCTTGGTGAATGGGTAGATCTGTATAAACCTTGTGAAGTGTATTATCTCCCAAAAGATGGTGGTCATGGAATTGCTGAATACATTAAGCAGCTTGAGAACTTGGGCAAGTAAGATACAATTTTTACTTGGTGTTATAATTTCATTCTTAAGCTTGTTTTAACTTTTAATGTGTTTAGGAAATGTCCAGATGTGAGTCAAGCCAAATCCTGATTATAACAAATGTTCTAGCTTTTTACTTTTATATGCATTTGCAGAAGTTCAGATTTGACTTTATTGCGCCGACTTTGCCTAGACACACATGAACGTATTCATTTTTCTCAAAAAATTTTGTTTGAAATTGTTGTGAAATTCGTTGTAACACTGTTTTGCTTGTCCGAAATTTTTCGCTCGCTGGAAATTGATTGAAATTGGTTAAAGGACATCATAACAACCAGTAATTAAACTAAATGCCACTTAAAGTGCATATGACACAGAAATTTTTATTGTTTCAGTAAAAGATTTTTGATTCCGTGCTTTGTTATTGAGATATGTAGATTTTTGTGATATTAAAATGAACAGATTGTCTCACTTTTCATTTACATATTCTAAAATCACATTTATTTTTACGATGATTGAACGAAGTCACTTGAAACTTTGTATAAATTTCCATAGCCTATAAATTTCAACATAGAAGATAAAAGTACTTATAATTTTGTAAAATAATCGTGAAAATAAACGCAATTTTAGATTATGTAAATGAGAAAACAGGTGAGACACAATCTGGCTTACTTGAATATCACAAAATCCTGAACATCTCAACACAGAAAGTACGGAATAAAAAATCTTTAAAAGAAGTTACACTACAGTTTTAACAGTCCGATCTTTCGATTAAAACAATGCAAATTGCACTTTAAAAGTATGCAACGATGTTGTTATAACAAAAATATGTCTTTGACATCTAATGAAGTTTTCTGTAAAATTCAAGAAAAGCTTAGTCCTATAATCGATTCAGAATACCATTCAGTTCAATTTTATTTCAAGCAAGTTTCAAAAAGACGTAGTATATACGTAGGCTACCCTGGCTCATATAAACACCCCCTTACATACTCACAGTTTTACAACATTTAAGCATTTGTAGATTACCCCTGAGGTGCATATATATAGCCATGAATAAGTTTAGGTTATATCTTTTACAACCTTTTATGGATAAGGTAAATAATTAGTTAACCCTCTGTATGCATGGCTCAGTTATTAGGCAATTGGTAATTTGCCCGTGTTAAGCCACGCCGAGCTTAAATTGAATTTTGTAGTTATGTAATCTTTGTACAATCGTAAATCGTTGGGCTCAAATATACCGAAGCTGAGTCAGACGACAAACTGATGGACACGTAAAGAAAATGTAATTTAGTTCCTTAGAATATTCGTTGGCAACTAGAGTAGAATAATAAACGTATTATTGTATTAATCCTACTTTGTATTTTTATGCCTTAAAAATCTCATTACTCTTATTGAACTAAGATTAACTCTTGTGGATTTGTATAAGTCGAAATTTAAACGAAAGCATGGCCACCAAGTCCCCCTGACCGAGTCCAGAAACGATAATCATCTGACTTTATCTTAATAAGTGAAGACAAGTTTGGAAATCCAACAATAACTATATAATATTTAGGCAACGAATGATACCAATATACTATTCTAAAAGTCGAAGCAATAGTGCATATTAGTTGATAATGCAGTGGGATTGCACAGGATGCGTGTTCGATTCCTGTCAGAGTACCCATAGTTGCACTCATTTTCCTAAAAACAGTGCGTTTGAACAGAATGTTTTTTTGGCATAAAATAAGCTTTTAGTTTTCCCAGAGCCGTGGCCTAATCGTCGCCCGTTTTGGTCCATTGCACTTCCAGCCCAGTAAAGTGAAGGAGAAGTGCTTGCTGGTGTTTCTTGTGTAGGCTCAACGTCGTGCTGTCAGAAAGCACAGAAAACGATGCTCCAGGTGGGAGTTGTATAAGTCTGCCATGTTCCGAACGGGTCCAGGATCTTCATCGCCATTATTATATTTTCCTCAATCCTTCGCTTAATGAAAATCGAACTCTCCCGTGCGTAATCCGTTGTCCCTAATCCTGCCAAAATATATCCTTCTATCCCTAGTCCCAACTGGAGGTCACGTGTCCAACATCAATGTAAACAAACACTATAGATGCCAGTTTTTCATGGGTCAAATCACTAAATTTATGTACAATGGCTTAATACTGAACCGTATTTTCTGAGTGATCAATCCTGAGAAAAAAAGTAAAGCGAAAACTCACGAAATTAAGTGAGTTTAGTACGTCAGACATCTGCACAACGCCAACTTCCCCCATTTTTGGACAATGGCAGCTGAAATAAATTGAAAACTTTTGCCAATAAACATAGTAACAATAGCAAAATGGATTTTACTAAGCTTTCATGGACTTTGTGCACATGGACGAAACTAAAGGGGGAGGGGGTATGGAGGCGTGTGACACCCCTCTCCCAATTATTGAGAGCTATAAATATAAATATTGGCTATAAATATAAATAAATAAACAAATAAATTTTCCGTCACATACGATTCGATAACTTTAATGCAAAGACGTGAAACTCTCCCACCCCTTATTTATTAATTTCCGCACCAGTTTCCGTTGCAAAAGATGGGCGAACTGTCAGTAAGCTCACAACAGGGAAGAACTGCGCTTTCGACCTGCCACTTTATCGTTCTTGCTTGTGAACTAGACATAATTGGTAACGTTATGTTAGACAACGTATGTGACATGCTAAAAAGTGTAAATTTCCAATTAAACTGAATACTTTAGTTTTATATACGATCTAGTTTTATGTGCCTTCATTAAGAAGAAACACAAGGAGACTAGAAGAGTGCCCGCAAAAGTATGCTTGAAACGTGCGTTAAATGAGTCTTTCATATACAGTTGCACCGCTACTTGCCCCAAAGGGCATCATAAGTTTGATAGCTCAATTCTACCCGACACCACCTTCCCAACAAAAAGAAGCTACATTCACCCCTGTTCGTGTAGACATATAAACTATTTCTATGCAAAGAAACTGCGACGAAAACTTAGTAACTACTACAATTTTTCTTATGGCCAATTAATATATGTTCAATATTTTTCAACTTAGGCCAAAAATATGTCGACTCACGATATATGATTCCCAAACATGAGACTAAAACTGATGCACTAAGCTCCTTCAATTCCAGCCAACTTTGGTTTCAGTTTTCTACTGGCCAAATCACTGAAATTATCATTTACTATATACTGCAGTCTGACGCTACCCAGGAGACCCCCACCCACCATCACTCGCCCGTACTTTAACCACACTTAGAAAATAAGCTATATTTCTAAATGAATTGATACCATTAATTGTACAATTAATGCCATTATTAATAACATACATGAATAAAGTTTTCAATTCTGATTGGTTAAGAGCAGTGCAATTTTTAGGAAATACAGTGCGAAAAAAGAGATTCTGGTAAGTTTCCTAAATTTTCTTAAATTTGTTCAAAAAACATTTTTAACTGAAGAAAAGCAGTTCAGAAAATTATTTTTCGTGCATGTCCTTTTCTCAAAACATTGTACGACTACCAAATAGTTTGACCTTCACGCTGGATTTTTCATGCATATTATTAATAAGTAATAGCATGCTTTCTCGTGCAATTTACCTATGCAAATCAGTGGACAATTTATATTGTATAGATTTGATTTTGAACTAGAGAAAAAGCAGAGAATCTTTTAATACAGCTTGGAAAAGCGTTATAAATTTAGCATAATTGCAAAGTATGATTGCGAAATGTTGAAAGTAGCGGAGAATATAGTTGTTGCAAAGTTTGCTAATTTTGTATATTTTTGTATTTTATGCGCAAATTGCTACCATTTTCGGCTCAAATTTTTTCACGTAATGCAAAAATATATGATAAAATTTACAAACTTCGGAGGACTACATTTTCCACATACAATATTTTGCTACCACGCTTTGCACTGTCACTGAAGTTAGATGCTCTTCCCAATTGTAGTGATGGACTTATATGGCAAATTGTCTCTTCAGCAGGTGAGCTTAGTTCCCGGATACCTTCTGGAATTAGATGTACATACTGAGTATTTTAAACTTAATAATTCATCATTTACAACCACTTTAGTTTCTGTTTTGTTTGTTACATTCCTACGAATTGCAGTAGCAAAAATATTTCTTTATTTGTCATTTTGCATCAGAGCCCCTCTAAGCAACACTGGATAACACCACAAAGGTTTTTGAAGTCGCTATAATCGCCCAAAATAAGAAGTTTCAAAACCACCGTAGATTGCCTCGAATACTGAAGTTATGGAGCTTCCCTAATAGGAAGTTGTCACCCTAGAATGCGTGCTCTCTATCTCGCTTCAGTCAAAACTTTGTCCGAACAAACAAACACGCGTTTTCATTCGGTCGAGACTCTTGCGATGAAGAATTTCGCACGGTTTCGGGACTTTTGCACGAGGAGCGAGGCTTTCGAGTTTTGCTTTAACATGTTTTGTTTGTATTTTGTACATTGTAAATCGGTCGACAAAAGTTACGTTTATTTCCTAATTCAAAATGGTGCATTCAAAGGTCAAGCACGGTGGAGAAGTGAAGACATGATTCGTCATCAGCACGCATTCTACGTCTATTGGTGAGCTTACTATTAGCACTTTTTCTGCGACGACGACGCCATGACAAAACAACGTCGTCCTAAGTCACATTCATGTTACGAATCCACTTGGATTCGCCGACGTCGCGAATATCGGCCACGACACCTTTGCTTTTTTCAAATTTCACATCTAAATCCAGCTTGAGTTATCAGAAACATTCGCTAAATAGTTAGAAAATATGTAATTATATCTACGTTTCTTAAAATATAATAAGAATAGAAAGAAACATATTCAAACATTGTCAAATTGTACATTTTCGAAATAACTCCTTTTCCCGCCATTTTGAATTTTGAGGACGCGATCAAAAGAGCTTTTCTGGCGGCGGCGTGGTCACGCGAAGCAGCCAGAAATTAGTAAAGCATGCGCATTGTTACTCTTGTCACAGCGTCGTCGCCCGAATTTGCATTTTCGTAAGATCCCTATTATTTCTACGCATTCGTGGCTGAAGACTTAGGCGAAATGAAGATAGCTGATATCTACTCGACCTCGTTACTAAAAAAAAAAGCGACTCGTTTGATCAACGGAATAAAGATGCCATGGTTGTGCCTGGCTGGACATATCGGCAGCAGTTTCCTTGCGACAGTAACTCCTAGTACAAATATTACATAAATTATTACGTAATGTACCTTAACCCTATATGATCTGGCATTTACCGCTGCGCAGGTATTAACGAGAATCCTTTGCAGTTCTCAGTTGTATAAATTAACAGATAGTTGGCAAATTAAGCACACTTTGAGCAGCACTCAACTAGAGAATGGTTTTCTACCTGACAAAGTTGCTGACTTCAAAGCAATGGATGTCTGCTAGTAATTCCATGATATATAAATTTTTTTGTGTAAAGGGTCATGATAGAATCGATAGGTCGCATCCTTTTTATTATGGTCAGTTGTTTTCCGCTGCAATTCTTCGTCAGTAACGATGCAGAAAAAAAGTTTTTGTATCCATGGGATGCCTGCCAATGGTCTGTACCATTCTCGATTTTCATTAATTGCAATTTCAACTTGCAAGCTGATATAGAATGAATTACGTTGTATGTGAACCTTTTAATGGTAAGCAATCCACGGGGGAATTTAAAATGCATCTGATTTTTTTGTAGGCTGTCAAGCAGTACCATTTTATTCATACAAAATGACGACAATGCATTTCCTTCCAACACCAAACTTGCCCTCGTAATATGGCCTGAACCTTTCCTATAAACGTATGAATGAAATGGTATAGAACCCACCGTCCCGCAAGAAATACAAGCATGCAGTCAAGTAACAGCAGAAAATGTAAACGCAAAAAACACCACAATTCAACCGAAATGGATCCTTTTTTTGGACGTCATACTGAAATATATAGGTTTTGCGAACTTTCAAGCTCGCAAAACCTATATAACCACTAACAATGTAACTATATAGCTACGTAACACTAAGAATAATTTTCCGTTCTGTGTTTCTTGTAGCACAACAATCTTAATTCTATTCTGTCAATCTCAGTCTTATATTCGTTCTATGTTCAATCTATGGATTCCCTCCAAACTCTGTCTTTCTCAGCTTAACTACGTCTTTTTATGTTTGCTTTTAATCTAAAGGGCTGTTTACATGGGCGATCTTCGATGCAATTTTTGTCGTGTTAAACGATGTGAAAGAGTGGATAACTGGCGAGTATACTAGGTCTAACAATTTTGCTAATCCACTCGCCAGTCAACCTACTCGATCACATATGCGAAGAGCAGAAAAATCGCAGCAAAAATCGCCCGTGTAAACGGGCCTGTACGTATTTCCGCGCTTGGCAGCCAACTGTCGCACCCTTGTGCGCCTATCTACATCCCTGCATTTACACGATTAATTAAGATTCTCTCGTCATGATGTTTCACATTATCTTACAATGTTACTGAGTACGACTAAATATGGCACAAAATTTGCTGACTTCGCTGTTCTATATTTTCCAGATTTTACAACATTTCGTAACTATACCTCGTAAAGGTGTACTAATTTTAAGACTGTTTATCTAGCTGTGGCAGGGACCGACGGGGGGCTGGCGGGGGGGGGGGGCTTCAGCTCCCCCCATATTTTCTGTTGGCCAAAACTGTGATAATCTTTCACTAGCAAAAAGTATTGTTTTTATAATGGTAATAGTCTCAATTTTGTTGCTTTGTATGACTATGGTCTCAGAGATTTTTGTTAAGGTTTCTCTCAAAATGCAGGTAATAGCCTTTTAAAGAGTTACAGAAAATTAAAATTTTTTTTGGGCGATTCTATTTATAGCTTAGACCCCTCAACCCTCTGATACGCTCTGCGGGCCCTGTTTGGTGATGGATATCTTTCTTCCAACTCGAATCAAAATTAGTGTTTTTACTGTAATTGTTCATAACTGAAATCATCCACTGCATTTACAGATCTGCAATAATGTTTCTCTAAGGCTGCTAGCAAAGCAGGTCTGAAACGCTCCAAACCGTAATCTGAGGTAAACTCATGAGTCATATATTTCCAGTAGTCGTACGTTCGACGAAAGTGTTCCATTACAGCTATATTCGTGGGCACGAAATAGGGCTTATACCCGGTCACCATTCCCCCGTGGTAATGCACTCGCACGGATGTACAAATGTCTGGTTTAGCAATCGATTTACATCGGTGATTTCCGCTAATAACGCTTACTGATCTATTGTGAGTCGCGAGGAACAGTGGCAATTTATATGTTACATTGTTTTTTCCAGGACAGAAGAATAGCTTTGTCGGCTGGGTCATGTTTTTATGAAAAGCAAGGTGTCTGAATATGAATAATCCTCTGTCAAAAACATCAAGGTTAGCCATCAATTCATGCCAGTTTAAACTTTGCCGGGGCATAATGAGTTCGTCCAGGTCGCAACGCACCAGATATCGTACTTTGTACATATTGCGATAAAGGCATTCATTCACACCAACAATCTGACCTCTATAGAACACTGGATTAGGCATATTCTCTCCGTAATTGAATACAGCATCGAGAATTCCCAATTCCTCGTGGTAGTATCGTAAGATTTGCAATGCTTTTTCTTGTGCTTCATATATATAGAGCGTGAACCAAGTTGCCCCTAGTAGTCTGTTCATCTCAATGGAATCTACAATATGTTGATCTTATTCAAAATTGTGAAGTGGTGATCTAAAACAAACACCAAACTTGTTTAGACTACCACTAGCGGATCCGTTAGTAGGTCGTGGATCTACCACTGAAATAAATGATGCTAAAGATATGTTTTGAAAGTCCACTTTGCTGCCAAGTGTAACGTAACGAGGATTACCGAGCATAGTAATATTACATCTGTACGAAAAACCTCTATATCTATTAACTTCAGAATGCCACAGTTCAGATATAATAAGTCTCACGGCTAAATTCTTAACCAATACTACAGAACTGTCATCCAAGATTACAACACAAGACAAATTCCGCGGTTTGGAACCAGTTATTTCATAACCAAATATAACCAAACTC
>JAOBYK010555781.1:0-12061 GCA_025434845.1 Phenganax subtilis
CCCTCCCGCTGAATAGTAAAAACAAAAATTTTGACTGAGGTACGAAAAATCCTGCATCTGCCTTTGAAATATTTTTATGTTACTTTCACAATAGATTTGTCATGAATATTAAGTGCATATCGAAATATTTCTTGAGCGTTAAACAAGTAAAAAGCTTATTTTACATCGGATAAGATGTTTAGAAAGTCATATCTAAGGTATTTAAACTTATCGTTATTTCAGCTCATTGAGTAATGAAATTCATCACCAACATCATTACTATTACATAAAATACATTTTCAGTAATCATGAGAGATTTTATTGTAACGGCCAGATTCGATAGGTAATTTGACGGCAGATACTCTCAATTTAGTTACTGCCTGACGATGTTTGACGTTGGTGATTTCGTGCAAATGCTCATCAAAACCCAAATTCTTTTTTACACTAGCAAAAGTTCTCAATTTTCCAACACTTCTTTGAATCTGTTTGTCCCAGTAGACCGTAAAGTACTCACTTAAATTAAATTTGCCTAAAGTCATATTAATTGCACTGTTCGTTTACAAAGTTTAAATGTCGGGGCTTAAGTCGAGCGTCAAATTCCTTAATCGACATCGAGTTCAGCCCTTGGTCTTAACTTGACCTACCAAAGTTTCTTTCTTCAATTTGAGCCATTGTCAAAAATGGGTGTAGTTTGGGCGTCGTCATTGGCTTACCTTGAAACAGGCTTAACTCGAAGGGCTTAACTGGAAGTGCTCAACTTGAAGAATACCGTCCTCCAGTAGGTCAGCCCAAATCACGTATTGGCTGAGGCTACGTCAATGGAGCAAAAGTTTGCCCCAGAAGTCAAGTAAATGTGATGATTTCTGCCGATGTATTGTAGGCTAGCTATAGACTGTCGTTGTAAGGAAGATTGACCGTAAACAATCAGCGGAAAGTTTACATTATATAAGTCAGTGTTTGTATAGTGGTGAATCAACACAGAACAACATGAAGGTAGATCGTTGAGAATAATTTGTATAGAAATATTGGTGAATTAAGACTATATCAACACGTGTCATGTTATCAACTGATAGTAATCGTAACTACAACGCTAAGTATGTGTTAAGTGTGGGTTAAATTATGGTCACAAGTGTGATATGGGATTTATCATCACGAGTGCTCCTTAACTGTTAAGCTGCACGAGGTATGATAAATCTCATATCACACGAGTGACCTTGATTTAACCATCTTATCGCATGACCGAACCAAAATTCTTATGAGACTATAGAGCAGAGTGTTTTACTGGTTTAATAGCCATATGAAGCCTAGTTTTGAGTTGGAACGCAAGGATAAAGCCGATTTTCAAATTTGCCCGTACCGTAGCGTAACGTAGCGTATTTCTTTGTTTCAAAGTCATTAGTTACGCTCTGATGCTCAACAAACAAAGAGATACGTTACGTTACTCTAGGATACGGGCGAAGTGGAAGACCGGCTTAAGCGAGAAAAGAAAGGAAGAAGGAGTTTCGTTTTCTTTTGTTCTACCTTGGCTTACGCTTGAATTCTTATGTTTATGCTGGTGTTTACGTGGATTCTTATGTCGCTCATTTCAGTGGGTTTCTTTGTTTTGCCATTTATGTTGCCCTATGCTTATCCTTGCGTTGCAAGTAAAAACGAGGCCTACTGCTCTAAAAATTCTTTTGTTTCTAAGCACTTGGGTGTATAAATGCTGAGGGGAAATAATGCGAATTGGGATGAGTGCGTAGATTAGCAAGGATCATGTTAGAAATGGGGTCTCTTAGTGAAGACTTGATTGAGATATAGACTCGAGACCTTGTTGTTGCTGAAGATGTATATGCTTTATGTACTCCACGCTTGGTGTCTGCATCAATGATAGCGTTTCAGAATGGGAAATATCGCAACGCTTTCAGAAAGGCGTAAGCAAAAGTGAGTTGATGAGAATGAATATTGAACGTGTTGGAGAGAACACTAAAAGATTGACAATTTGGGCGGTTAAAAATTTGAACAGTTGGGTTAACCTTTCGAAGGAATAAGATTGACACTTTGATGGAGAAATACGAAACAGTTCCTGAGGTTCCAAATGGTCAAGCTGAAGAACTTAATATCTGGTTTTGCAGATTTTTCGTTGAAGCTCGGGAAGAAGATGGCAAGAGTTATCTACCATCCACATTGTATTTATTGGCATGCCCCATCAATCGCAATTTGAAAAAGGTTTTGATGAGCAGTTAATTATGAACAGAACTGGCCACAGAAGCTTAGCTGTTCAAAACTATTAGCGAGCTTCAGCAGCCGTTGAGAAAGAAGTGTCAGAAGCACTGCAGCCTACTGATTCGTTTAAATGTGAAAGTCTGGAAATCCTGCGAGTGTGTTGTGGCATTGGATGTTAAGAAAAAAGCAATTACATTAAAGTGTAAAGATTTTAAAATTACTGTTGAATTGTGAAGTGAACATGCGTGAACGATTTAATAGTTATATTGTACTAAGTAGTGTTTGGTTGTGTGAACAAATTTCCAATCAAAAGAGCGCTGTTCAATTGTTTGGCTGTCGTATCTTTATTAGGCATGGTGAAGGTTACCTGTTATCACCACTAGTTATCACCACTAGTTATCACTTATCACCACTAGTTATCACACTATTGAGTTAAAAATGAGATTTAACACGTCTCTTGGAACAATGAATAGGATGGGTGTCATGCAATAATAACCGATGTCTGCAATATCTGGTGCAGCTATAGCTTGGAACTTAATCGCTGTGAATACTATGCCCATTGTTTCTATTACAAAATAATCCCCATCCATACCTGGAAGCCCGTACATTCAAATAGTATTCGAAAGTATACAACTTACAAATAAATAGATCGCGGTAACACGAAGGCAATTAATGAAAGAACGTGGTGCAATGTGCATACTGTAGTGGAGTGGGTGAGTGGTTAAATGCACAGACGATGCCAAGGTCGGTGTATCGTATTGTGCTGTAACAGCGTATAGGTATACTACAGGCACACACTCACATGCAGCTATCTTGTATGAGTAACACTCAATAGCTTGGACTTAACAAACTATGGTGGGTTAAATTTTTAAAGTTCTGAGAAATTTTGGGTTCTCCTTGAGGTCTCTAGTCTATACCAGGTTTGAGCAAATGCTGATACCGTTCCTTGTCTAACTTAGGACTCCAAAATCGCCAAGCCAAACCGTAAGTGTAGCTCAATTGCTGTAGAATTAAGAGTTTAAAGTTAGATGGCACTTCTCTGCGTGTCATAAATCAGTGTCAGTTTTGCAATGTACGAATCCTTTGTCTTGCAATTGATCTCGCCTGACGCTTGTGATTGTGAATAAACAAAAAGGTATCATACAAATTGTGAGGTTTAGTTCGATACTTAAAGCATTTTTTAAATTGGATTGCGCCAATCGGCTGGGCTGTCATTTACCACTTACAGTTAACAAAAAAATCTTGAAGGCAGAGTTCTTTGCGAAATTGATCAAATAATTTTTATGATACTTTAAAAGAATGATACAACTTTTAGCTTCTTTTCCAACACTAAGGCTATAAGAGTTAAACCGGCGGACAACAGAGCTTTGAGCGTAGTAAAGTGTCATTCACAGTTGTTGGCGTAGAGAGAAAATTCTAGTGTGCGATCCAATTTTGTATAGGTTTTCAATAACTTGTGACGCCTGCAACAAACACCAGCCACTATAAAAGCTTACGTAAGTGCACCGTACTCAAGGGTTTTCTGCCTATGCCAACAGCAATCACTGACATTTTGCAACGCACATAAGTGTAGTGGGCGCTGGGCTGCATGTAATCATCACGATCAAACAATAGGAGAACCAATGCTTTTATGTCACATGTTCATTTTCGGACTACTACAATTCTTGAAAGCGTTTTTCAGGCACTATAATACATTAAATATCTTAGTTAACGATGTTAAAATTCAATTTGAACACTGGAATTTAGATGTTGACTTGTTTTTAAACCCGTTTAGCACGGTATACAGAAAAAGCACTGTATGCAGAATGACCTCTTATACTAATGTCCTCATGGTTTTTGGCATTTGAATCATTACTTCCCCGACCCTAATGCTACATATAAACTGCCGACTACAATTTTATATCACTTCTAACAAATACTTACCCCAATATAGGATCTAATGCTATAGGAGGATAACTGTTATTGTACAATTGTGCAGTCTCTCTCTTTCGTTTGCCGCTTAAACTTGAGACGAAAATAGCTGAGTTTGTGCTCCAGAATACTCGACGTTTTATCCAGTCAAATGCAATATCCCCTAGATAATCATCGTTTTTCACCACAAGAGTGTTGTCTGTGCCATCAAAGTTTGCCTTGTATCTATTGTTATTATCTTTATAATACAGTTTCTTATCCACCATGTCAATATCCAAAGGCAGATAATTACTAAGATTCTGCATGATTGATGTTGTATCATGAGTGTTCAAGTCAATTGCTAGGATTCCATCGTAGGTATTAGCAAGCAAGTATGGTTGAGGATAGGGCTCTAAAAAATGTTAATAATTGCTTAAATAACAAAATAAAAAACTTTCTCAAAAACTTATTCTCTTCTACAGGCGCTCGCTGGGTGGTCTTGCAAAGACGAATCAGTACTTCTTGGCGCTTTCCGTAGGTCTGCTTTGATTCAAACCATTGCACTTAGAGCGTACACATGAGTAGTATGTAAAGGGAGGTTTCTAGCACATTTCAGCCTCGCCCCCTTTTTTTCACAGTACAATCTTATACTTTAGCACCATTTTGAATAGGAAACGAGCTAGAGAAGAATGTGCAAAGTTCCACAACGGCGCTAATGTAGATATTACTATTATAGCCGTGGGCGTTTATCACAGAGGCATTGTGCAATCACATGAATAATTAATGAGCTAGGTCACATGAATGAAGACATCATCTAAAATTTATTGTGCAATCTCATGAATAATTAATGAGTCATGACATCATCAACGTTTTTGCTGACTCAGCAATTTTTTGTCAGTATTTAAATTTGGTCCAAAAAAAATTGCCATAAAAATCTCATAAACAAGGGTGTAGCAAATCGTTACCCCTTTGGAATATGCAATCTAATACTATTTGGATAAGAGAAAAAAAAATCTTTAAAAAAATTTTAAAAAGTTTTATAGGAATTCTTTCTAGGGGTGGAGGCGCTCGTTAGAGGGTGCTTAATAGAGGCTGGATCGCACTAACTCAGTCTTTTTTTTCTTATATAATAAATGAATAATCGCACTAATACGCAAAAAATGAATATTCGAGACACTTTGCTAAAATTATCTTCCTCTAAAGAAATAAACTATACTCAATCTTATATGAAAAAAGCTTCTGAAAAAACGCTTGTTCAGATTTTTCAAGACTATCAAACAGATCAACTTAATAAAACAAATGAACTTTTTACGGATATGGCGATTGGGAAGTTTTCAGAATTACTTGAGCACTTAAGTTTAATAGAAAGTGGAACTGTTTTAAGAAGAGAACTTTCTGATAATGAGCCTTTTCGTCAAGATATAAAATTCATCATGGGGTACATCACGCCTTATATTCCTTTGATTGGATTATTTTCCAGAACTTTAATTGTAAGAAAAACATGTTGTAAATAATACCATGAATGAAAATGAAAGTGAAAATATTAAAGAAACTACTAAATATAAGGAAAAAGAATGTCAAGAATCACAAGAGAAAATGAAACAACAAAAAGAAGTAGTTTCTTAAGTGAGATTTCAAGTAATTCTAAGAATTCTTCTTTTTTAACTTCAGTAACACAAAATAAATCTTTAATCACAGATCCTTTTAACATGATTATTGAGGGAATGACCAATTCTGGAAAGACTTATTATTTGTTAGATTTTTTAGAAAGTAATTATTCAAGCTATTTCGATTATATTTTCCTTATTTGTCCTACTTATAAATGGAACAGCACTTATCAAAATTGGCCTTATGATAAGGATGAAAATTTTATCGTTATAAGTTGTGATCAAGATGATATAGAATCTTTTATAAAAATGGTCGTAGAATTCTGAAAAGAAACTAACTCTATAATTATTTTACATGATATAGAACTTGTAAAAAAACGTAATTCTCAACTCGTGAAAATAGGATTTTCTGCAAGACATTACGGACTTTCTACTATAGTGATTATGCAACGGCTTACTTGTATTGCAAAACCTTATAGAGAAAATATATCTCGTTTAGTTACTTTTTATAATCCTAGTAAAAAAGTTATGGATATTGATTTTGATAATTATTTAGGGCACGTTTCAAAAGAAGAAAAAATACTATAATTAATATTTTAAAAAACAAAAAATATGCGAAATTTGAAATAAGCCTTAGATTTCCTTATGAGCACTATGTGAGCTAAAAAAAATGTGTAACTCCTCTAAAAAAAGTTACACATTTTCGAGATTCTTATCGTTTTTTTTGTTGTTTTTACATCTTCAAAAGTAGTATTATTATAATTAAGGGATGTATTAAATCTAATACCACTACCATTTTTTCCAAGTCTACAAGTGCATCCACAAGAACTTTTTTTCCTATTTTTTAATCATTTCTCCTGGATTATTAGGATCAGGAACTAAATGTTCTATTATCTCTGAGATAGATACACAATTTCCCATTTATTTAAAAAGAAATACTTTTTTTAGTAATGAACATTTTCTATCGTTCTATTCTTGAAATTAACCAACCCATCACTTACTACGAAAATATGGCACATTACATTAGCATTTCCATATTTTCTTCGATTTGTATAGGAAATGTAGCATAATGTTCAGCTTGTGCTTTTATAGATAGTTCCTTAAACTTGTTAATAGATTCTTGTAAATTTTTATTTCTGGAGTTAACGAACTCACCATTTTCTAGTACTATGATCGGTTTTTCTTCAAATTCTCCACCAATGAATTCTCCTTTTTTTCCTAATCTTATTCTAAAATTTGCACGAGCTTTTTAGAATTTACCCCGTCTTCTTTATTAAAATTATGGTCTAAAAAATTCTTTAAAAAATCTTTCTTTTCATAGGTTTCAATTTTTCTTTGATCAGCTAAATCTTTCTGTGGATTAGGGATATTACTTGGGGCAATTTCATCATAAGTTTTCTCCCACTCTAGATCAGGTTCTACTACTGGTACGTTTACTCCAACTTCAGGCTCCATAAAAGTAGTTTCCTCTTCTCTAGCTGTTTCATTTTCTAACAAGTCGTTCATTTCGTCTCTTTCCATGTAATCGTCTACGTTTTCATATTTTTCTCTATCATACTTATTCATTTCAATTTCTTCTTTTTCTGTTGCACAATCATCATAATCGTAATCTTTAAAATCTGCATCCATTTTTTTTAAGTCTTTAATTTCTGATTTCTTTACCCAAGAATTATGTTTATTACCATAACCTAACCATTTTACCAAAGCCATATTTCCTCTAGTTTTTAACACTTTTTCTACTCTATAAATATTATCTTATTTATCTACGGGAGAAAGTTCTTCTTCATAAAATTTTCCTGAAATAGGCTCATTATCGTCGATGTTATTTATCTCATAAGTATTAGGATTTCATCTAAAAATCTTATTGATCACGAATATTTCTTCCGTAAAATTAGCTCCATACCCTTTTTCGAAATAAATTTTATGTTTACTTACTCTTACTTTTTCTCCAATTTTGTATTTAGGTAGCGGATATTGACCAGTCCAATGTCCATTTGAAATATTCCAAACCTGGCTAGCGTTATGCTTATTTACATCTGTAGGTTTCATCAAAATTGTACTATGTTTTGTATGGTTGTAGTTACAAACAAAATTATTCAAAACATCTAACCAATTATAGGTACCTTTAGAATAGAAATATTTCCACATCATCGTTTTCAAAGTTCTGTGGAAGCGTTCTACAATAGCAGCTTTTCTTTCTGAATGTGTAGAAAAATAAACTATGTTTTCCTTTTTTTTTAATAAACTCTTCACCCCTACATTATAAAATTCTTTTCCTTCATCAAATTGTATTTTTTAAGGGTATTTTTCGAACCTGAATTTAAATTAACTTAAGAGCTTGCTTACAGCTTCTGTCATATGTTGAGTATTTTTTTATGTACTGGAATTGCCAAACCAAATCTAAAAAGTATTTCGATTCCAGTTAAGATCCAAGAAAATTTTTTATTTTTATATCTAACTTTACACATATCCTTAAGATCTAATTGTAATTGTTCCCAAAGCGCTTTTACAAATGTTTTTTGCGTTTTATAAGACTTGTTAATTTTTTTATATCTCGTACAGGTTTCTTGCGTTTTTAACCATTCTCTTATTTGTTTTCTAGTAATAAGTAAACCATCTTCTAATGCTTTTCTATAAAGAGATTCTACACCTTTATAACCAAATTTAGGATCGTAATAAAGATATCTTATATCTTGTTCATTTTAGAAATTTTGCTTGTTCATTTATTGAAGGTAAATTTCCATTAATATAGAACCAAAGGGCACATTAATATTTGAGCTCACCCAAAAGCTTAAATTATTATAAATTCCTTCTTTTACTTCTAAAGAACTTTCTATACTTTTATATCGAGCTACAGATCCTGTTAATTTTTGTTCTGTAATAATAGGTAAAGTAACTATGGAAGAACTTAATTTTCCTTCTGTATCAAAATTTCTAGTGGGCTCTATAATATCACAATGTATGGTGATATCCCTTAAACCAAGATTGATATCAGCTGGAGATTCAGATTTACTCCATGTATTAGCGACTATTTTTTTATTTATAGAAAATCTAAACAATTTCCCAAATTGATATAAAGATAAAATTTGCGTTTTAGGAAAAATTTGAACATGGTGATCTGGCATAGTGGAAAAAGGAACTCCTTCAGGGGCTAGTTTTTCTTGAATGTTCTCAAAAGTATAATAGCCCTCATCTAAAACCACATCTTTATTTCGTACTTTGATGGTTTTATATTGATTCTTGATGTTCTTAAAGTCCCAAAAAACAGAAACGCTTTTTGCGAATAATTGACTTATTTTTATATTTCTTTCTAAGAAAATTCCTGTTGAAATGGAGCTTTCCTCCCGTTATTTTCTATAAACATAGTTAGTTTGCTCATTTATTTTTAAAGAAAAAATTACTAAATAAATGGAAATTGGAACAGACAGATTATTTCCACAGTTAAATCCCATGTTTAAGAAGTATTATGGAAAACACTATGAGAAAGCCATGAAACTCATCAAAACTTGGGATAGATCTGAAGCTAACAAAAGATTCTTAAAAAAATGCCCCAATGCTGATATGTCTCGGTTTAGTTTTGAAAGAAGTGTATAAAAAAATCCTTTAAAACTGAAAGATGAAATATATTATAAACAAAATAAAAAGTATAGATATGCTATTGGAACTTGGACTTTTAAGCATAATAAAGAATGGCAAAAATCTCTAGGTATAGCTGATCCTTGGCCAAAAATATGGTTTGTTGGAGGTGAAATTCCCAAGCTTTCTTACTTGATTTATCCAAAAAATCCAAATAGACAAGGCTGGGGAAGACATCCTATTATCGATACTAAATTTCAAAGGCCCATAAAACAAGAAGAGCCTTTACAGAACTTTAAAATGTACGTGAGCGAAAAGGAAATTTTTCTCGCTAAAATACTACCCATAAAGGCGAGATGGTCTGATGGAAAAGAAATGAGTGAAGATTTAATAGACATAAGAAGGTATTTTAATTACGAAGAGCCTTATTTTGTTACGTTATGTGGAATGTACATCGCTAGTTTAATTTGTGGACTTAGTTTACAAAATTTAAGAGATTCCAAAGCTCATTCTATAATAAGGTCCCTAATTAGATATCATTTTTATTATCAAACAGGAAAATTTATGAGACATCCAGAACTTTAAAAAAAATATAATCTAAAGAACGTAGAAAACCACTTTTCCATTTTATATATTAAGGCAGATTCCCCCCAAAAAACAGGGATGGGTTTCACTATAGATTAAAAGGTGCAAAAGAACTTTGTAATCAAGATTGGGCTAGTTTTATTGCTTATGATTCCGATGCAATAACTACGCAATGTTAATTATTATTTTAAGAATCCATAGAAAGTTATGTTTATTGTGTTTTAGGAGCTCAAGCTAATACGAGATGGAGTATCGTAAATCAAGGAGCAAAAATTTCTCAAACTCAAGATGTATTTCGAAAATTAGTAGAAGCTACTATCGTTCAAAACTACTGTGCAATTTTAATTTCAAATATGAGAAAAGCGATTTCTAGCACAAATGTGGTACTGAATCGGGCAATTTGCCCTGGTATTATATTAGTTCCTTCAAATATGATTATTTTAGAAAACCCAATACCTGGATATAATAATGTTTTAACTTTAGCTACGGGATAAATGAAATTTGGGGAAAATAGAAGTTTAAATTAGATAAAAAACCTAAAATTAAAAATGAAATTAAAAAAGATAGTTCTAAGAAAAATCGAAGTACTTTTAAAGGTAAAAAAGTAGAAAATCATGAAATAATATATACAGGATCTATCATGTTAATGACTGGAATTTAGTCGCAAAATATATTTTATAATAAATGGCAATGTATTTTTGGTACGAAAAAGAATCAAATAATAATATAAAAGAAATAAAAAAAAAAAACTAGAAAACGTTCAGACGGAAACAGAGAATAATAAATCACTTATATTATCCAATAGAGCAGATATCATTGCTAATCGGGGATTTTCCGCGGGAAATCAAACAAACCTAAATTCTATTAGATCAGAAGTTAACTGGAATATAACAAATATAGCAAGCAATAATTCACTCATACTCACAAATAGAAAATTAGCCGTAGTTAATAAAACCGAAATTGCCACAAACAAAACCTTGGGCAAAGCGGCTAAAGCTCATGCAACAAGTAACATAGCAAAACATAAGAGACGTGAAACTCGAGCAAAAAAATGACATTTCTCGGTTGAGGAATTATTTTATGTTTACGTTAAATTTTCCCAACTTAGATCAGCTCGCTTTGGTAAAACCTTCTAGTAGTCGTAAAGATATCCTTGTACGTTTATCAAGCCTCCCAAGTTAAATCATGACACGAAAGTCAATTTACTTTACCACGTTCTCGACATAGATGATATGCTTACTAACCTCAGTATGGAATATCAAGTCACTATCATAAAAAAAGACGGCACCAAGGTTTTCGTCACCGCGTATAAAAATGACTTTTTAAACATGAAGAAAACCGAAAACTCTTGTATCTTAGAATGAAACAAGGAGTTTAAGTTATCCGATTTTGTTCACAATCCCGATGACATTCATGTATTTTACATAAGTTGTCGTCAAACAAACTTAGTTACTAGTAGAAACGAGTCAGAATTGTACGTGGTTGTGGAAAGCTAAAAAAAGCACTGCATAATAACAAGTTTAAAATTACTAGATTTTTACTTGATCGATTTTTGAGTAAGCTTTAAGCAAGTCTTAGACTACTTGATTTTTACTTAAAAATTACTTAGTTGATTTTTTAGCAGATTTTAAGTAAGTTTTAAGAGGCTGTCTCCCTAAAAACCGACCAACGGGTTTTCAAAGCAAAAATTAAATTCCTTTGTTTTTTGCCCATTGTTTACCCTTCCCTCGCTCATTATAAATCCAGCATAAGAATTGTTAAAGAATAGTTTTCTCTTCTGTTTTTACTGATTTTTATGTGTTAGCTTGACCTGTAAAAATTTGGGCAAAATTTGAAACGGAAAAGACCTAAAAAGAATGCTGTTGCTTATCGACTAGTTTAGCTTCGAAATTCAAAATTTTTTGGACAGTGCACTGTATCGATCTTGTATTTTATTATTCATAAGTAGCGGAGGTTCTTTATAATATTTTGAACCAGATATGATCTTTTCCGTTTGGCATATATTTTTAGTCGTTTGCTTCACGCAAATACTTTAAGTTGTGTAAATTCGGATTTCTCTGAAGTGGCACCTATCCTGAACACACACTACGTATCTAACTCTGATGTGATACCCTAAGTTTAGTAATATTTAAAAAGAATTGGCGGCAAACGCATTTTATAAGAGCGCGAGTTGGCCAAAGTTGCCTTATATTTGCGCTTTGTTAAGTTCGCAGAACCGG
>JAOBYK010555892.1:0-12060 GCA_025434845.1 Phenganax subtilis
TTTCGAAGATTTCCCATCAGTATGTTATGGTCCACTCGGTCGAAACCCTTAGAAAAGTCAGTAAAGAAAATCCGGGCAACAACTGTCTCCTTTATTGATTGCCTCGAAAATGGGTTGGAGAAAGCTTATTAATGTGTCAGTTGTTGAGAGGCCCTTTCGCGCAAACTGATGTTTATCGATCTTCCCATCTAATTGTGGTAGGAGGCGCCTGCAAAACAGACCTTCCGTTACTTTTGCTAGTGTGCATGTAAGTGATATCGGGCGAAGGTCTTTTTCAATAGTTTGCGGGGGATTTAGATGTCCTGTACAACTATGGCTAATTCCGGGGCAAAGTCACTGAGCACCTTATTTGGAAGGTTGTCTGGGCCTACTGATTTAGACGTTTTGGTGCTTCTCAGTAGGAGCTGGACCTCTTATACCGTAGCAAGGAATTCTGCAGGAACTTGAACTTTTTCCTTTTGTTGTGGTATGGGCAAAAAGTTCTCTGTAACATTCAGAAAGGCATCGTTAATTTTGTTTGCCAATGTCTGCACGTCGATATCATCTTTTAGAAATTGGTGATACCATTCTTCTTTAGTGTTCTGGCCAGTTAGGGATTTAATCTCCTTCCACGATTTGTTGCTTGTACATTGGTCCAAGTTTATAATCTTCTGTTTCAAATAGGCAGCTTTAGTAGTTTTAATTTTCTTCTGAACTTTAGATCTCAATTGATTATACAGCCTAGAAGTTTTGCCATGTTTGATAAATGCATTTTCTCTCTTTCGAATCATGGACTTGAGTTCCTTCGTCATCCAGGGTCGATCATTCTGATGGATTTTGATTGTTCTCTCTGGGAGGTAAATTTCAATTGCTTCTTTTAATTCTGAAAGGAAAATTTCAAATATATGCTCACAGGAGGGTTTATCCATTACAGAGGCCCAATCTTTCATTGTCATCCAGTGGCCAAATGCACGCCAATTACTGTCTCTCATGTCTCTTATTTTAGCTTTCTTTGTCCCCCTACCTATTATTGCTACTCGGGCTCGTAACGTACAACACGCAATCAAAACATTATTTCTACGTATGCAGCTATACACTTGCTAAATCTCTGTTATAAAACTAAAGTATGTTATGTTATGTGTTTTGATAGTATCAAATGATAAAACGAAAATCACGGCAATCAGCCCTGAGTTGTACTTGTATTCTGTAGCAATCGTATTGTTGTCATGAATAATGCCGTCATCTGCTAATGTACAGCTACATTTGCCGTTGAAAGTCGCAAATTCTTGTCGGGACTTCCCATTCTAAATACTATTTTACGCATTCAGCACGAAAACAAATGTCAGAGCGATACACCGAACATAGCAGTTAGAACGTCGCAACAAAAGTTAACTGGTATTAAATTCGAGACAATTGCCCGGCGATGTAGACTTGCATTAATTGCCCCAAAGAACGGCTATTGTTAGGAAATTCGGCACTGAGTAGATGAAGCAAAAATATGCGACTGAATTCAAATAAATTCAAGGTAGTCAGCGATGAATTTTGTATTTAGTGTAAGCTATAAAGGCCTGGCAAATACACCGGACGCGATTCAGCAACGCGACGCGATTTTTCATATTTCGAAAACGAATAAATGTATCCATGGAGAAAAATTTTGGAAGATATTTAAACTAAAGAACTACAAATATTTCATCACTTTTGAAAATCTGGAAAATCTCAGCTAGAATCAAAGTTTGCAGTCAGTGAAAGTCGAAAAATCGCGTCGCTTTGCCGAAACGCATCCGGTGCGTGTGGCCCTAGCTTAGTGAGTGCCATGGAATGTGAAACAAAATACAAATCAACGAATAAAGTTGCTGCATTCAGATTTAAATTTAGACAAGGTAGTAGCCAGACGTAGCTTAGTATGAAGTGAGTTCCATAATACCACTCCACTATAGCTAAAACTATTTTTTAGATAGTTGGTTCGTGGTTGCGGCAGTGCCAGTTTGCCACTGGTGTTTCTCAAAGTGTAATTAGCGACGCTACTGCGATCAACAAACATCTGTGCCAAATAATTTGGTGCTAGACCGTTCAGAGATTTGTAGACCAAAGTAGCCTTGGCAAGTCTACGTTGAGATTCAAGATTTTTCCATCCTCTCGAAAAAGACAATCGACTTCTGCATCATATTTCGCTAAGGTCAGCACTCTGGCAGCACAATTTTGAAGTTTTTGTATTTTATCTGCCAGTGTACTACCGCAGCTGTCCCGGACCACAGAACAATAGTCAAAGTAGGATTGAACTAGACAATTGTAAATAAGTTGCAAAGTAGAGAAGTCAACAAAACGTCTAATTCGCTTTATGGCACCTATACCGGAGGCACCTTTCTACATAGTTTTTCAATATGAACATTCCAGGACAAATTCTCATCAATATGTTCACCACGTGACTTTGTATGAGAAACTTGCTTTACTGGAATGTCATTAATTGCTAACAAAGGCATATAGTTAAAAGTGTTAATTCTTTGGCGACAGCCGATTAGCATAAATTCCGTTTTAGTCTGGTTCAAGGTAAGTCTCTGTGATAACCATTCACTGACATTAGCAAGATCTCCATTTAAGTTGTGATTTATGTCATATATATTGTTACTTGCACAAGTCAAGTGACTGTCATCTGCAAATAAGCGAGCTCGAGAGTGCGTTAGACAACTAAGAAGGTCATTTGTGTAAATTAGAAATAGAAGCGGACCTAGTATGGTTCCCTGGGTAATGCTGCACCGAACTGGACAACTAATGTGCCCTTGGCCCCTTCAAAATGACAAAAGAGACACACACGTCGAAAATATTACGTTACTTACAACCATGAAGTTGCTCGTCTTAGCAGAAAGGCGAATTTATTTCTTTAAGACTTAAAACGAATAGACGATTTCATCAAATGGTACATTATTTTATACACACTATACTCTTTTATAATTAATATTATAGAGTACACACTACACAAGTGTTTACAGGACCAAAAGAATCTTCTCAGTTCGGCAGACGATTATATAAAAACTTTTAAAAAATTGTTTGCTGACAAAATCCTATGCTGGTAATTCAATTGAAATTAATAGTAAAGTTGAAAAACCAGTGTTGATGACACACTTACATGTTAAACTATCGATTCGCTTTCTAAGATCATTGTTCTCACCATCTTGCAAACAAAAGTATTCCTATTCAACACTATACTAAATTCTGGAATTTTCCAAAATCCTGGTGTGAAAGTCTCATCTCTCCTATCTTCAAATCAGGAAATAAATCAGACACAAATAAGTATAGCGGAATATGCGTGTCCAGTGCATTGGGAAAACTCTTTTGTTCTATCCTTAATAACAGACTGTTAAACTTTTTAAATCATAGGAAACTTTTACACCCATCTCAAATTGAATGTCTGCCAGGCAACAGAACAGCCGATCATATTCTTACTTCAAAAACTCTACACGATAAATACGTTAACCAACGCAATGAGAAAATCTATGCATGCTTTGTTGACTTTAAAAAAGCATATGACTCTGTCTGGCACAGAGGTCTTTATTCGAAGCTATTAGAGAATGGAATCGGAGGGTGCTTCTACGACTTGATAAAGGAGTTATATTCTAACACTCGTTGTGCAGTGAAAGTATCAAACCGTAGGACCCCTTTCTTTTCCTACAATCGAGGGGTTCGCCAAGGTTGTGTTTTAAGCCCCTTACTATTCAAGTTATACATTAATGTTCTCCCTAGTATATTTGAGAGGGTGAACTCAGACTCGTTTCTACTACCTAGCGGAACGAGACTGAGTAGCCTTCTGTACGCTGATGATCTTGTCATTCTATCAAGATCGAAATCAGGTCTCCAAAACTGCCTAGATTCTCTCAATGAATGGAGCAAAAAATGGCTAATGAATATCAATTTGAAAAAAACCAAAATTATGACCTTACAAAAACATCTCTAAACTGCAAAAACTTGACTTTTTCTTGGGAGATAAACACATTGAAATCACAAATGACTACAATTACCTCGGCTTAAAATTAACTCCAAACACTAAATTTTCAGCCGCAACTCAACAACTAAGCGAAAAAGCTCTGCATGCCTTATTCAAAATTTGAAAACATCTCGATCTCCACAAACTTACTCCGAAAACTGCGATGAGAATCTTTGATGGCATAGTCTCACCCATGTTACTCGGAGGTTTGGGGTACCTATGCCAACAATGATTTTACTCAATGGGACAAGTCCCCTACCGAAAAAATTCACCTAAAATTTTGTTAAATATATTTGGGTGTAAATAGAAAAGCAAGCAATATTGCTAGTAGGGGAGAATTAGGCAAGTTCCCCCGTGTTGATTCCCATATTCAAAAGACTATTCTTGTATATCAAACACATCAACCCACTACCTGATTCAAGTATAGCAAAACAAAGCTTTTACATTTCCAAAAAACTATACATGAACGGTAAGGACTCATTCTATTCTAAAGCCGCTAATATTATAAAAACCTTTTATCCTAATATTGAAGAAACAATAGACATCGAAAATTATATCCAAGATGCGAACATACACGACCTCATAAAAACTATTAAAAATAACTATACGTCATTCTGGAAAAATCAAATTGATTTATCTGGAAAGGTACAGGTTTCAAACGGCTGGTTGATAATATTGGTTAGCATAGTTAGAATGTTTGGCTAACAATCTTTGCAAATTTCTAGGCTGTCAGCACCTGGAGATTTATTTCCAGGCATTTTCAAATTGCACATCTCAAGAGCTTCTGTTGTTACAAGTTCAAATGAATACTGTAAGTCATTCAAGAGTCTCTTTCCGACTCTGTTGCGCTATCCGTCCCACAACTGTCCTCCTCATTGTCTTTTAAGGCACTTCTGCTCACAAATAACGGTCTGATTTGTGGATCAGACAAGAATTTCTTCATGCACTTGAAATATTCGGCATTATTGCAAGCTTTTCGCAGCTCATAAGTGTTCGAATCGCTCGCTTCACCGTCCAAAATTGCTGGTTAATTGTTTGAATAATAAACAAACAAGTTTACTAGACAAACCAACAGAAAACACAACCGGATTACCCAAACCTATCAAACCAACAAAATACATAAAACCTAAACAAAAACCAACACCAAAACCTAGAACTTTTATGAGAAAAAAATTTAATGAATTTTATGATTGGTAAGTTGATCATGTTCCTGAGAAAATAAAAACTAAACCATCAAATAGTTACAACAAAATGAAGAGTCAAATTTTGAAACTATACAACAAAAATACTCCACCACAAGTCAAACTTGAAAAAGAAGCTTTACAAGGAAGATTAGAAACTTACACAATTAAAGGAGAACCTGGCTATGATCCAGAATCTTGGATGAGAACCAGAGTTAAAAATGGTGTTATAAAACTACTAAAAACTCTCGAGAATAACAAAGTTGAACTTTTATTAGTTTGCTCAATGATAAAGAGATCCAGCTACTGATGAAGTAAAATCTCAAGACATAGATCACTTTAGTTCTACGAATCATATACTACTTCCAGAAATAAACATAAATGAAGCATATGAAAAAATTATTCATAAAATATTAACTTCATTTGCAGAGAAACAAAAACAAGGATCTGGATGGCAATTTGAATATATAATTAAGTTAAACATCAACGTGCCTAAGTGCAAACCTGTCAACAGATCATCTCACATAGAACTCCCAAAACAACTAGCTAATAAAAAAGCTTTAATAAATCCAAATAACACAGACAAACAGTGTTTTAAATGGGCAGTTTCAATAGCATTGTTTACAAAACCAACAACAAAAAATAGAGGTGAAACTACGAGTAAGTTAAGAACCTCCGAAGAAACATTAAATTGGAAAGGTATCAAATTTCCAACTCCAATTGAAGGCATTAAAATGTTTGAAAGACAAAACAACGTAAAGATAAACTTGTTTGGTTACCAAAATAATAATGTTTTTCCTCTAAGTGAAATTCACAAAACCCCAAACATTAGACTTTCACTCTTACAAGACAAACACTATGTTGTAATTAACAACATAGGTAGGTTGATTCAAACTCAAGTTACTAAGAAAGAACATAAAATTTACATATGTGACAATTGCCTTCAATACATTGGAGAAGAAAACTTGTTACAAAAACAGTAAGAATATTGTTTGGCTCATGATTCAACAAAAATAGACCTACCAGAAAAAGACTCTTCTGTTAAGTTTCAAAATTACCAACACACAACCAAAGTACCATTTGTAATTTATGCAGATTTTGAATGTGTTACAAAACAAATAAACAATAAATTAGGCCAGGGAACAACATCAAAAACTACCCAGTATCAAGAACACAAACCAAGCGGATTTTGCTATTACGTGAAGTGCTTCGATGACTCTGTTTATAAACCAAAATTAGTAAATTATACAAAACAACTGAAGATGAAGATATTACAAAAATATTCCAAGATAAGTTAGAACATGAATTGAAAGAAATCTACAACAAATTTAAGTTTCCAGAGAAAATGCAACTAACACAAGACGATAAAAATAACTTTGAAAAAGCGAGGTTTTGTTATGCTGGTAAAAAAGAGTTCAACAATAAAGTTACCAAAGTTAGAGATCATTGTCACTACTCTGGGACCTACCGAGGAGCTGCTTGTAATGATTGTAACTTATTAATGAAAAAACCTAAATTTATTCCAATAGTTTTTCATAATTTAGAAGTATATGACAGTCACTTATTTATACATGCTCCAGGAGAAAACAAAGGGAATATAAATTGCATTCCAAAAACAGAGGAACGATACATTAGTTTCACAAAAAACGTTGTAGTTGACATGTTTAGACCTAAATATAACCCAGAAAAACTCGTAGAAGTCAAAAGACAACTAAGATTCATAGACTCATTTAAGTTCATGGGTTCAAGTTTCAGTAACTTAGTAAACAACTTAGATAAGTCAGAAATGACAAACTTGTTAAGATATTTTCCAGACAATTTAGACTTTTTGTCAAGAAAAGGGGTTTTGCCTTTTGATTACATAGACTCATTGGAGAAACTAAATGAAACTTAATTACCACCAAAAGACCAGTTTTACTCTAAACTTAATGATGAGGATTTTTCAGACAAAGACAACAACCACGCAAAAAACGTTCGGGAGATATTTAAGATAAATTCAATGAAAAACTACCACAACTTGTATCTTAAAACAGACGTCTTATTACTCTGTCACGTCTTTGAATCTTTCAGAAAGGTTTGTATGAATAATTGCAATCTTGATCCTGTGTGGTATTACACGAGCCCAGGTCTCACATGGGACGCAGCATTAAAACTAACGAGTATAAACTTAGAACTGCTGAGTCAGTAAGATATGTATCTCATGACAGAAAAAGGAATTAGAGGAGGACTTTCAATCATAAGAAAAAGACACTCAGAAGCAAATAATAAATACTCATACACTTATAACCCAGATAAACTAAGTACATTTATACTTTACTTAGATGCAAACAGTCTCTACGGTTGGGCTATGATGAACAAACTCCCAACAAATGGCTTCAGATGAATGACTCCTCAGGAAATTCAAAGTTGGGAGAAAATACCCAGTATTTTAGAAGTTGACTTAGAATATCCAGAACAACTTGATGACTCTCACAATGACTACCCTCTAGATCCTGAGAAAATTAAACCTAAAGATTGTGAAAAATTAATACCAACTTTAAACTCAAAACTTAATTACGTAGCTCATCATGAATCTCTCAAGAAATATATTGACAAAGGTCTTATCTTAACAAAGGTTCACAAAGGAATTAAATTCAAAGAATCTAATTGGTTAAAGTCCTACATAGAATTAAACACAAACCTAAGATCCAAAGCTAAAAACAAATTTGAGAGACTTTTTCAAACCAATGAACAACTCTGCGTTTGGTAAAACGATGCAAAATATTCGCAACAGAGTAGACATTCAACTAGTAACAAACCCAGACCTTCTAGAAAAACTCATAAATAATCCAAACTATAAGTCATTCACTATATTCTCAAAGAATTTAGTAGCAGTTCATATGCATAGAACTAAAATAACACTTAACAAACCAATCTATTTAGGAATGAGCATCTTAGACATTTCAAAATCACTCATGTATGATTTTCATTATGATTATATTAAATTAAAATATGATGACAAAGCAAAATTACTATTCACAGACACAGACTCTTTATGTTATGAAATACAAACAGATGACTTTTATAAAGACACTTCTCCAGACTTAGAAAAACTATTTGACACAAGTGAAATTACAATAAGTAATCCTTATATTACAAAAAGTTTAAATAAGAAAGTTCCAGGTGTTTTTAAAGATGAAACTGAAGGAGTTTTAATTATAGAGTTTGTAGGACTTAGATGTAAATTGTACAGTTACAAGAAAGAAAACCAAAAACAAGACAAAAAATGCAAAGGTCTTAAAACGTCAGTCAAAGTCAAAACTTTAGGACACCAAGATTACAAGAACTGCTTATTCAGCAGAAAACCCCATACTAGAACAATGAATATTATAAGATCTAGAAAACACACGATTTATTCAGAACAAGTCAAAAAAATAGCTCTAAGTTCAGAAGACTAAAAACGTGTCATACTCCCCGACAGAATAAATACAATGTCTTATGGACAGTACACTTTAAACTAAACTCAAAAATCAAAACTAAAAAACAAAAAGTCAAAAAAACTAAACTAAAAAATCAAAACTAAAAAACAAAAAGTCAAAAAAAACTAAACTCAAAATTCAAAACTAAAACACAAAAAGTCAAAAAAAATCAAAACTAAAAAACAAAAATTAAAAAAAAAAACTAAACTCAAAAATCAAAACAAAAACTAAAGTCAAAAAAAAAGTTTTTCATACGTAATATAATTTTATATTACGCATGAAAACCAAAAACTTCTAACAGTTTCTAAACCCAGGGCAGTCGTCTTGTCCAAATCTAGGAAAAATAGGGTAGCTATCGTCACAGAAATAACTTGAATTTTTTTGACTTACCTGACTTTTGTCGATGTCAATCTTGTAGACGTCACCTTGAATATTTAAAATTTATTTTTGTCATATGCTTGTTTAATACTTCCAGGGTTTACTCCAAAAAATTGGCTAGCTTTATTTATACTTGGAAAAATCTAAAGCAATCCACTGGATAGGTGAGTCATTCTAACAATTCTAGGTTTTTTCATTTGTTCTCTACAGTGTTTCTCAAATTTTTCATTTAGTGGTAATTTTTCAATTCCTAAAGATTCACACACTTGGTCTTTATTCATTTTACTACTGTTTTTAATTCCCTGAAGTTTAGCTTTTTCTCTTAGTTGTTTTAAACTGGTTGACATTGTTTCTCATTTATTTAATAAGATAATTTAGTGTTTTACCTAATACCCATCCTCCAGTTAAACCCACAACATCAGAAGCAACGTGTTGGTACTCTTGCATTTCTTTTGAAGGTTTGTAATAGTTGTCTAGTACTGGTTCTTTTTCCCAAAATAGTTTTAGTTGTTTAACTTTCTCTAAAGCTTCATTTGTAGTATTGTCTTGATTGGCATTGGATAATTCTCTTCAAAGTCTACCAATTTTATCTTTTCTAGCAGTCTCTTTTCCAAACCATTTTTCTTTCTCAGAAGCAAGTTTTTCCAAAGCTAAGTTGTGTCTTTTCATTTCTTTTTCATATCCATGGTGATTGAGTTTACTGAATAAAAATCCAGCACCTGCAAAAGCAAACGCATTAAAAATTCCCCCAGCTACTGTTGATGTCATTGATAGTTTAAGATTTTTTGTTGTCTATTTTTTCTTAAATAATTTTATTGTCCTCGAGGTACTTAACTAACAGAGATCCAATCATAACAGCTCCTGCTAATTTCATTGTTCCATTGCTATTTTAAGGCATAACCAAAGGTTCTCAAAATGCTTTTTTACTTAACATAGAAACTCCAACAGCCGACAAAGTCAGTACAGCTGCATTGTAAATTTGATTGATATACTTAGTTTCATTAGCAGTCATTTATTTAATAATATTCTCAAGTTAGTCAAACATGTCTAAAATTACTTGTGAATGTTTGTTTAAGACGTCTGGTTCGTCTAGAATGGGACTAAGTGGTTTTTCTTCGGTCTTTGGTTCATTTTTAGGCTGGTTTTTATACCAGAGTAAACTAAATCCAAGTATGACTACGACCATACTGACTATGGGAAAATACCCATATGATGTCATTAATACGTCTTCTTGTGTTTGACTGGCCTCTCTGTCAAGTTCTTGAAGATGTTTCTTTTTTGCGAGTTTGGCTTGTTTTGACATCTCAGCTAGTCTCCTACCGTGTTTTTACTGAAAGTAAACTGTTAACAAGTTTTAAGTAAAAACACAGTAAAAACATTTCTCCTGTAAATCTACTTAAAAAACTGTTACACAAACTTAAGTAAAAACACACAATAAAAATCTTTTACTATGTTTTCTACTTGATTTTCAACCAAGTAAACTTAGTTTTACTGTAAATCTCCTTGAAGTAAACTATTAACAAGTTTTAAGTAAAAACACACAATAAACTAAAACTCTTCAGTAACTGTTTCCACGGCAACATTTAGGTTAGATTCATTTCCGCAGTCATTTCCAGCTGTTTTTGCAACTTGTATATAAAACATACAGACATCACTGACATTAGTAGTTTTATTAGTAAGATAAAATGAAATATTCAATGGAACAGCCTGGCACCCACCAAACTTTACAACGTCTTTTTTTAATATTCTGACTACTTTTATATCAGATAATTCTTCAAAACCACCTTTCTGATCCACATAAAAATTGAATACTTGACACTAAAATCTGTGATGACGTCATCGTTGTCAAACGTGAGTAGAATGATTTTGACTGGTTCCGCCCCACTCATTAAAAATTCAAAGTGGCGGACATTATTGCACAATCTTCATCCACAAGAAAACTCCCGCCAAAAAAATTTCCCCCCTCAAATTTTTCTCAAAAAAAATATCCCAAAAAAATTCTTGCCGCAAAAAACTCCCGCCAAAAAAATTCTCGCCACAAAAAAATTTCACCACGAAGAAATTTTCTTATAATAAATGAACACGCAAGATAACAACCCACAAGATTTTTTAAACATTTGCGAAACTAGGGTGCGAAGCACCCGCGAAGTGCTTTTAAAATTATCTTCCGCAAAAGAAATAAAATATAGTAATTCCTACATCAAAAAAGCTTCCGAAAAAACTTTAGAAAAGATTTTTCGAGACTACTAACGAGATCAATTAAATAAAACGAACGATATGCTTACAGACGTGATGATCGGAAAATTTTCAGAACTAATGGAGCATCCTTTAAGAATAATTCGAAAAATAATATGAATCAAGTTCATGCGTCGAGCGGGGGGTGCAGAGCACCCCTTAGAAATATTCAAATAAATAATGTGGCAGAATCTTAAAAAAATTTATTTTAAAAAAAAACATCATTATAAAAGGATGACTAGCCAATCGAGAAAATTTAAAAATCAAACCATTATTACTATTTCAAATGAAATTTTAAAAAAAAATTATTCAACAAAGAAGGAACTACTACGCCATTTAGATAATAATAAGAAACAGATTAATAATGAAATTAAACTGCGAGAATTAACTCTAAAAAATATGCGAAAAAAACAAAAATTCTTTAAAAACACATCTCTTAATCCTAGAACTTTAAATAAAATAAAGAAACAAGTTATTCGAGATATTCTTGATTTGAAACAGAGGAGAAGACCAGACGTTCTTGACTTAAAAAAATATGTTAATAAGGGGGATATTATTTCTTATTTAAATCCAAGATTAAAAAGAAATCAAGAAAATCTTCCTCAAATTAAGCAGGAGAAATTGGCGCTAGATAATAAAGTTGGTTTTTACATTATAGATGATATTAAGGAAAAACTCGGCATCATCAAGTTTTTATCCAACAATCATTCTAATATCATAAATTTTATAAAGAAAAATTGAATGAATCGTAAAGTTCAATTTAATCTTACTTGTACAGGGTGTATCAAAAAAATTAAGACAATTTTGAAATTGCTCTCAATTTCCCAATTCTTTTCATGAACAATATTTT
>JAOBYK010556114.1:0-12058 GCA_025434845.1 Phenganax subtilis
AAGAGGTGGGATTTTGTGTCCGTACGAGACACAAGATTGATACCAGTATTATGGCATGATATGGAACAGTAATGTAAAGTTTTGTGGGATATGGGACTCGCAATTTGGAAAAATGGGCAAATTCGAAGGAACATTGAGGCAAAATGCAAAGCTATACATTTAATTTTTGCTGATTTCAAATTCAGATTTGCAATTTCGCAAACTGATTCGTCCCAAATGTCTAAAATTATCAAGTACAGTATAATAGTACTTGCTGCACTTTACTAGTCCGGTTGTTCTAGAGGTGGGATAGTCCTATCGATTGAATGGTGATAATTTTTAACTATCGTAAAATTTTCCACTGATTGTCATAGCACACAATTAGGACTTATATCGATAGACTAATAAATCTTTTACCAAAATATGGTAATCTATATAATTTTTTGCAGTTTCATTTATAAATGAATCATGCCATAATGCATTAACAGTGATAGGGTTCAAAATCTTGTTTGTATATGACGTATTGATTCAAAGTTCAAACAATATATCATCAGATTTGGCAATGTTACATACCTTGCTTGATTCAACTGCAGGCTGAGCTGGCACGAGGTGCATCCTTGGAATCTAAATAGAAAAACTATATAAGAAGCGGGATTTTGTCTCCGTACGGGACACGGGATTGATAGCAATATTATGGCATAATATGGAACAGTAATGTGAAGTTTAGTGGGATGCGGGATTCCTAATTTGGAAAAATGGGCAAATTCGAAGGAACATTGAGGCAAGAATGCAGATATACTTATAATTTTTGCAAATTTCGAATTCAAATTTGCAAGTTCGCAAGCTGATTCGTCCCAAATGTCTAAAACTGTGCAGAATAGCAATTTCTAATAGTTAGGCCAGTTGTTGGTTTGCACTAACGGAGCTAGGGTTAAAAATCTTCTTTGCATTTGATAAATCAATTCAAGTTTAAACTATATCATCAGATTTGGCAATATATTAATAATGCATATATTACTTACCCTGCTTGACTTGAATGTACTATGGGAAATAGGAGGTTGAAGCTGCTTGAGACGGAATGCAGGAATCTAAATAGAAATATTATATGAGAAGTGGGATTTTGTATCAATACGGGACACGGGATTGATAGTAAAATTATGCCGTGATTTGGAACAGCTGTGTCGAGTTTTGTGGGATACGGGATTCGCAATTTAAAAAAATTGGGAAATTCAAAGGAAAATTGAGGCAATGCACAGTTACACTTAATATTTGCTGATTTCAAATTCAGACTGGCAAGTTCGCCAGCCGTTTCATCCGAAATGTCTAACATTGTGCAGAATAGCAATTTCTAATAGTAAAAGTCCGAATAGTACTGTGTGCACTTTACTAGCTCATTTGTTCCAAAGGTGGATATAGCGTTATCGATTGAATAGTGATAGTTTGTAGCTTTCGTGAAATTTTCCATTGATGTTATAGCATACAATAAAGACGTATATTGATGGATTAAAGTCTCTAATATTTATATGGTCAAGGCCTGTTGTTCGAAAGGTAGGATAGCGCTATTCACTGAACAGTGAATTTTTGGAATCTTCATGAAATTTTTCATTTGGACCACTATAACATCAATGGACCTTTAACCTTCTAGACAAAATTTCAAAAAATTTTGAAGCAGGAAAATCTTTTATCACAGCCTGAAAGAGCATCCTGAATTTAGTAAAACTGTCAAATTTTGATACGAAATGTTGTAAAATAAGGAAAATATTGCAAAGTTGGCAAATTTACATATTTTTCTATTACGAGCGGGAAATTAATACCCCGTTCGAGAACTTGGGTATCCAATATCCGCGCGTAATAGAAAAATATACAAAATTTGCCAACTTTGCACGGCTATATCTTCCTTATTTTACAACACTTCGCAAGCAAGTTTGGCAGTTTTACTATATGCTCTTTCAGGCCATGGTAAAAGATTTTCCTAGTTCAAACGTTTTTAAATTTTGCCTATAATATTAAAGGTCCATTACCACTGCTATCGATGGAAGGAAGTCTCTAATAATTATATCGTTGACCAAATAAAACTTTCTGCATACATGAAAACCTGATGAGTTCACAGTGATTAAATAAGAGTTGAAATCAAAGGAAGTCAAAGCTTTTTTTATCCCATTTTCTTATGCTTGGAAAATTCACAATCGGATGAATAGTGCTATCCTACATTCAACTAACTGGCCTCTGAGCAGTGGTGGGCAACCGGAGGTCGGACGAGTCGGTCATACCAGAACGATTAACGGGGTGAGGCAACAATTTATTCCCTAATCTATGACCGTAGCGAAATTGGCATGTGCACCATTCTGATTGGTTTGCAACAGTCATGCAGGTGAAGCAAATCAATGAAAGTGTCGAATGCTCTGGTTTGCCGCCCAGGCACTATTGCCTGACACCTGGTCTGATCGAGCTGTTGCACAACCCAAAGTGTTCACGCAGTGAAAGCGGTCTCTCGCTCTCTCGAAAACTTGACTTTCAAAGATATGATATCGGCATTTCAAGCTGCTATAGATTGCGCCTTTTCAACAGCAAACTGGGTGAATGATCTATCATATAAATCGTCAACTTGCAAGTGTCCAATTTAAAAACTCAGTTTGTATGACGTGAGCGTGAAACTATTACGGCGATGTCACGCCGAACCTCAAGAAAGCATGGGCTGAAATAATTTCGGCGTGCAGAACACGCAACGCAACACTATGAAGCCAGTGCATGAAAATGATGAAAAATTGCATGTGTACTTAAATTTCGGAATATTTATTACATCACTGTCAAGAAATTGATGATTCTAAGAAATATTTCCAAATCTTCTGTACCTTATTATTTTGTGCAGTCTATCACTGATGTGTCCCCGCTATGATGATTTTGGTAATATCACCGTCGGTGATGATATTTCCCTCGGGGCTTTGCCCTTACTAATTTTCATCCCTACAAGTTATATTTCGCCGAATCTCTTTTGTGCCGAGTCTATAAATGGTAGATATACAGCCGCCGGAAATTCAACGCCATCGTGTAACTCCATGTCATGTGAACAAATCTTAGTGCCATATAAAAACGGATTTGCCTATCAGTGAACTTTAACGAAGAGACGTCTGGGGTCTTCAGGGACCACAATACCATCATTTTTTTCCAAAAAATTCCCAGCCTGAAAAGATATGGCAAATATCGGTGTTAAAATTAGTTTTGCAAAAGTCGATTGGATAAGCAATAGATTTGTGCATTCAAACTTTCACGCAAAATTCAACTTCCATGCGGAAGTTTCGTCAACATCATAAAGGCAGAGTAGGAGAGTAGGCATGCGTGCGTGTGTATGTAAGGACAAGACGTGCCATTGAAAACTGTGACGATTTTAAGTTCTTTGAATGTTTGCATGATGATTAACTATTCTAATATATAGTTTTGTAGAAACACCACGTAAATTTATTGATGCAAATCTTTCGGCCCGTAAAGCCGGGCTGTCATCAGTGCAAAGCTGGTATCAAAAATATCGAGTTGCATCTTAAAAAAGAGCATGTGTTTGCAAGGTGAAACACTGATCCTGCGTCAAAACGCTTCCAAAGTTGATGACTTTGTGCGCTTTCTGTTTTTATTTTATACGTCCCGTGGTTTACAAGTTTGTCTTAAATTCGCCGAACATACCCCCTTGTGCACTGTTACAGCATAACCACGCGGGACTCGTTTACTAAATTTTTCAATATTTTGAATGATTATGTTATAACTAACCTTTTCATTTCTCGTTTCGAAACTCTCTGGATCCATTGCAATTGCTTGGTGAACACCAAAGTACAGAAAAAAAATCCAAAGCATCTTCACAAACCTAAACAGTGATAAACAAAGCAATAGTTTTGTGAAATATAGTTCTTTCTTTGCAGGAACTTTTTGATTGTTTGTCTTGGAAGGAAAAACATGTGAAAAAGGAGGAAGACGATGCAAATAGGCCCAGAGGTTCTGAGGGAAAAAGATTAGTAGGAGAGTAAAAGGGGTGACCCGCCCCTGAACTGTTATGCAGAGGCTCAGTCGGCACAATTCCTTCGTCAGTCATCAGACATGTGTGATTGATGCACGACAACTAAACAATATTGCGGATAAAACGGAATGGAATTACCTAGTAACCAAAAACTACTTGCTTTTATCCGGAATGCAGTCGGTAAAAGCTCATCAGTCAGTCACCTGTAAAATTTTCTTCGTACATACAAATGTGAATACAAAATTTTAGCTCTGAGTTTAAAACCATTCTATAAATTTAGGAACCAGTGACTCAAATATCTTTTGAGTTTATTAGGCAAGCTTTTGCCTTGAACGAGAAATTTAAGAACGTTTATTACCATGGCATAAAGACTTTAATATGTAGCTGAGTTCCTCCGTGCATTGCTTCTGTAGGTTGTTTGGCATTCAAAACTTTTGCAAGTAATATACCGTTACCATAGCAACATGCAGTTTTACTTTAATAATTTTTTGGGAAAGATGACCCCGCTGCTTTTTTTGCTATGAAATTAAGTTGATGCAATCTCCTTTACATTTGAGTAAATTATATCTTTTTAAAAGAACTTTACCTAAAACTCGAAACTTTTATGAATACGTTGGTCCGACAAATGTCGTCTGCATGCGCCGGCAGAAAGATAAGTTAGCTTTCGACCGAACTGCCCATGGTATTAAGTAGTATATAATATGAAAAGCATTATAAATATGACAGAAAATACAAACGACCTTTAAACTAGAAAACATCAATAATTTGATAAGCAATAAATAAGAAAAATGCTCTCTATATAGTCTGTATTTATTGTTCCTCGACTGAATTAAATTTGTTATACTTTTGAGTTAGGTCTGACCACACAGGTGAGGCATGTTGCGTACCTGACCTAACAAGAGAGCAGCACATTTTGATGCGATCATGTTGAGCTTGACCGGCTATTAACCAGGAAGAATTGACAAAAGCAAAGCAACTTTCCTGCTTCATGTCTTTGTTGGGGACCGATGTTGGATGTTTAATTTATAAAATTTATCTATGGTTTGCTAACAGCATGCAGCGATCAGCAAACATGATAACGCGCAAATGAAAAAAATTTGTGCGCAAGTGAGAAGAAGATCACGCGCGAACGAAAAAATCATGCGATCGAAAAAAAAGCTTGCAGCAATAATATCTAAATCTTAGATCAAATTCCGTTTAAATACAGTGATGTTTATGGCGGTGAATACTCCATGCCATTATCGAGTCATGTGGCGCTTTCTGATGGCGCTGTCATTTTGACGAATTAATACATTTAACTTGAAATGCAAAATAAACCTGAAGACTTTCGTCCACTTTTTAGTGACAAAATTGTGATGTAAAGCTTGCTTGATACACAGATAACCTAATCTCAGCATTCTAAAACATGAGTTTACTGAGTGTAAAATACATATTTTTCAAAAAATATTAGGGCTACTAGGTAGCAAGATGGGAATATTTAGCAATAAATTTAGATAATTAAAGGCACTGTCAACATCAAACGCAAATGAAAATAACATTTACACGCAGGGTAAAAAAGTCACGCACGAGCAAATAAGCATGCGATCTATTAAAAGCACGCGATTTAAAATGAAATTCTTGTGATGTACTAATACTATTAATGTTTGCTCGTTTTAAGTTTTTTGACATATATGATTGCACTGCAGTTCAGCCGTCTCAAAATAATATTAGCGCGTTAGACCAAGCTTCAGGCACGAATATTTTGCGCAAACATTAAAGGCAGATACACATTTCATAAAGCACTCTGATAAACTGCAATGCCAGTTTACTTTGAAATTGTGATTTCTCGTCAGGAGGTGCTGTGTATTTAATGTAACTTCAAGTTTCTTTTTCATCTAACATTGGTGAGCTGATGCTGCATGAAAGATTTTAACCAATGGACATGCAGTTTTCCACGTTTCGAATAATTTTTGCTGTATTTGCGTCCATGGTAATGATCAAACTTTATTTCTACACACTAATTCTTTTCAGTAAGAGCTGATTTACAAAATAGGTGTGATATACCAATATTAGAAAGATTAACTACATGCAAAACATTTACAAGTAAATAAATAATACACACTAACACGACTAAGAAGTAAGATCAAGAGTCGAGGAAGAAAGCATTTTACAGAACGAGGCTAACGATACCGTACTTCTTATCTCATCAGGTATCTGGTTCCATAATTTAGCTCCATTATAGCAGAAACTTCGTTTTAGGATTTCTGTTTTCAGCATTGGAATATGAACTCTTGTAGAACCCCTCAGATTATAATCATTAATTTGTTTAACGTTTTGAAATAGATCACACAGTGTACTGGGAGCTAACCTATTGGCTATTTTGTACATGATTCTAGCTATTATACAGTGGTAAAACCTAGATGCCGCTGTTTGAACAAATTTCAATATATGCACCGTATTTGCGATTCAAGTTTTGGCCAGATTTTCAGTTACTCTCATAAGCAGGGAAGTCAAACGAGAAGTGTTAGCCAGTTTGCAATGTCTTTGCACCAAAACGCGTCCTTGCATGGAAGTTTCTAGTTGACGTAAAGTCACTGCAAAGAATTTATCGTCTTAATTTATATCGTCTAGTTGCCATGGTGAGCCGCAGGTGAATAAAGCTGACTGATTTCCTCAGTCAGGCGGTAGTAGTCCTGAAGTAGCTAGGAAGAGTTGAAAATTTATTTATACGCATGTTCTTGTTGTTACATTTCGAAGCACGCCGAGAGTGAGAGCTACAGACAATTAACGCAATTTTAAGCAATCAAGACATACGCAAACTGGCTGCAAGTATACATATTACGTGCAGTTAGTTATGGTAATGTGAATACTTTACAGAATTAGATTTCAAGAATTAAGATCACGCAGAAATCATGAAACAATTATGCACACTACACTGATGCCAGAAATCTGATTACTTTACAAGACTGGATTTCTAAGATCAATAGAATTGCAAAACAAGCGCCGTTTTGCTCCATAAATACAAAATTGCTTTTAGTGTTTGATTTAGGCGTCGACCTGTGCGAAACATACCTAATGCGAACGATTTAAATTCATTAACGTCTTATTTAGGTGATTCGCATTGATTTTCAACATATTTTATTTTATAAGCTTTGTCACAGGTATTATAATACAAAAGAACAATTTACAACAAATGTGACAGGGTATTCACAACAGCTTTTGGCCAATTACTGTGATTCCTAATGACGAGAAACAAATTACCTTAGACTATACAAAAACATTACATATTTCTTATAATTATGTTATCATTTAAAAGCAGCATGCAAGAGGTTTTGTAAGATCATGAGTCTGGTTACACTTTAAACATATTATTTTCCACGAACGAGGATCGTCTATTTTGTAGTTACATTTTAGAGCAGAGAAGTAGTAGTCAAGTAAGTATTTTTTGAAGGTATAGAAAAAGTTGGATTTATTTGTTATGAGTTTTGGTAACGTATTCCATATTCTTGTAGACCTAATTGTATACGACTGTTGGCATGTCGTGGTGTAGCATTTTTTTGTGTGGAATTGGAAACAATCTGGTTGAACCGATCTTGTTGTTCTAATGTTTAGAGGTTGGGTCGGAACATACCTCCGAAGAGTTCGACGCCAAAATTTTCTCGCGCTTTAGAAATTTTCAGCAGTGAATAAAACTATACATCTTTACTACGCGCATGCATAAACAATAAAACGAGAAAAACTAATAACATCGTTTAGCGATTGTTCAACTCTGAAACGATTCTTAAAACTTGACTATCATTATAGCAGTCAACACATGCAGTTGCGTCATTACTTGTAGTTCTATCATGATGCAACTTTCTGATAATTTAAATATCTTGACTCACCTGTCTTGAGCTGCTCAGGTTGTAAAGTCCACGACCAGCAGCGAGGAATGACGAACAATTGGGCAAAAATAGCTCATGAATGAGTTCTTGCGCAAGTCCTGCATGTGAATGATACATGCTGCATTCATGGTCAGGAAAGTTTCATCATGATAGAACTACAAGTAATAATGCAATTGTGTTGACTGCTACAATGATAATCAAGTTTTACGCGGCAGTCGCTGATCTTTAAATAGTTCTATGTAGACTTATACGCAATAGAAAGAATTTAAGGCAACTTTTCTGTTTCTGTTCTGTTTATGGTGATTGTACACGGAGGGCTAAATTATCAGAAACCGTTTATAAGCAACGATTAATGAGGCACTTATGCTTTTACTGTTCATTACTCGTCTTGCTGGAATAAGTGCAGCATTTTGAGAAAACCCTAAAAATCGCCGCCTTTGATTTCGCGCCACGAACTAATATGGAAGAGCTTTGACGTAAATATAGATGAACGTCTATCATGTGAAAGCCATGTTTACCACATATGCTCAAAGGTTCGCCTTCGAATAGGTATAATCAGAAGAATTACACCTCTTGGCCTATCATCCAGCCTAAAAATGCCCGATAATGCAATTGTTTTGCCCTGTTTTAATTACTATAGCTAGCCCTTTATGGGAAAATTGGGGGAGTACCCTGAAAGGCAAATAACAAATGTATTAAAATCGCGCAGCAAGAATAATAACCGGGAAATCGTATGAAACACTATCTGTGGCTTTACTTCCTAACATACAATGGACATCACTTGAAATAAAACGTCATCAGCTAAAACTGTTATTTGTGTATAAAACTATTAGTGCTCGTACTACCTTCAATTTACAAAATAAACTTATTAACAATACAAGCTAAGAAATAAATTACACTGACTGATCTAGCAATTCCTAAACCGAGAAAACATTTTGGTAAAGGCCCGTTTACACGGGCTATTTTTGCTGCATTTTCTCGCCTCTTAGCGTATGTGATTGAGTAGGGTGACTGGGGGGTATATTAGGAAAATTGTTGGATTAAGCATGTGCGCCACTGATTGGGGAGATAAAACCGGCCAAAGCAGCAATCTCTGGAGATCGCCTCATCTTGACAGGATAATTGGAATGCAGAGTATTTTTCATTTTCTGTACTCTGAAAAACTGCTGTATTTTCAAAATATAACGGTACATTTTTTGGCGTTGAAATTGGCATGGAAAAATTCCGAAAATCAAACATTTTGGCACCAAAACATGGCGCCGATGGCGTCGTTTTGGCTTCAATCATTCGGTCCACCTACGCAGTCCATGTTTTTCAGGTCAGTAATGACGGCCTGTAAAAGCTCGTTGCCATGGGATTGTAGGTTTAAGTTAACGTGTTTTTTCTTGGGCTTCTCTCTAAAATAAAAATACCTATTTCTAGTGCTACAAAGTTTAAATACAAGGCAAAAGTTAATCAATATTTAACATTGATGTAACGTTAGACCGTGTTACTCTAAGTTCTTCTCAAATTTCTCACACAAAACTATTGAAAAAAATAAAGTTTGTCCGTGCTTTTTGGCTGCCTTTCCGCTCAGGGGCCTGAATCATACCTACAAAACAAACTTCAATTTCCGCCATATTGGCTTAAAAATTTGAGCCGCAGTTATCGTTCTTTCTTGGAGTAATAGAGCTGGCTCGTTTAAATAAACCATGCAAACGGTCGTTTTATCCCTTTGAAACAGGCACAAGCAAGGCTAGACTAAAACTTAATAACAACCTACATTCAAGGAGGATTTCTGTCCATCCATTATGATTTAGCTATACCTTGAGAAAATTATTCTCAAGTGAATTTCAAACGTATACAAAAGAAAAATTGAGAGATCGGCACCAACCAGATATCTCAACACTCAGACAGCTCAAGCCTTGGAGGTAAAGATAAAATACAAAATTTTGACGAAATTATAAAACATGATACTTCGAAATTCGGGATAACTTTCACGGCCTCGGGAATACGTGAAACGACGTTGCATTTTTGCATCATCTTGCTCTTGCTCTAAGATTCGTCATTTAGAGGTTGGCAATCAGAATTACATACATTAAAGCTGTAAGAAAATAGGATTTTATTTAAAATTCAACACTTGTTATAATGATTTTCGGACTCATCTTGAACCGTCAGTGGATAAAAGCGCCTTAGTTGTTCCTTGTTAGTATAACAGGATTCAAGTGTAGAGCTGTCCCCCACCGACGTTGTTGTTGATAATTGTTTTGCACCTTCTTGAAATTTGACAAGTTGCTACGTCATTGGTTACATTATGATCGATGAGGTCACAGTGGAGGAAGATATACAGAGTTCACTCAGCGAAAATGTAATCCTTTGGGATTTGCGAAGCTGATGTCACTTTACTTGCCATCAAAAGCAAATTAGCTATTCAAAAATAAATTAGTATGCAGCAGCAAGTACATTCGCAGTGTCTGCAATAGAAAAATATAAAAAACTCGAGGTTCGAAATGCAAAAGGCCGCATTTTTAAGAAAACGACGCTTTTGATCTAGAGCTGTTTTATAGGTTAGTACCCTGACAATCCGACATACGGATTTCAAATTGGATCAACACACATACAATACTCTAAGAGACTAAACATGTTGGTCGAGACTTGTTTTTCGCTAGTACTATCTCATTTCAGAAAGTAAATTATGTTCTTGCCACAACATTACGCTACGAAACATACCAAAATATCAATTCTGAATAACTTCTAAGCTTATCTCGTGTGTTTATCTGAAATACTTTTTTAACATTGATCTAGATCCAATTTACATAAATTCCGTTTTCGCTACATTTAGTTTTGTGCTAATTTGGGGCTAAAAGTTAGTGTCTCTAAGACTACTCTTAGAGGCAGCAATAGAGAGGTTCAGATTTGACCATAGAAATAATAGACATAGAATGCTTGCGTGCTCTCTATCTGGCTTCTACAAAAACTTTGTCTCCAAAAATGGCTGAATCAAAAGGGCAATTTTACTGGTCCAGACTCTTGCGATGAAGAATTTTGCGCGGTTTCGGGGCTTTTGTACGAGGAGCGAGGCTTTCCAGTTTTGTTTCAACATGTTTTGTTTTTATTTTGCAAATTGTAAATCGTTTCACGAAGATTACGCTTATTTCGGTGGTCAACATGGGAGATTTAAAGCTTTAGCAAAGGATTTGTTAGTGAAATGCTTGTCGAGTTGGTGTCTATTGTATAAATCGGGCGAAATTATTTATGGATTTGTGGTGAGTAAAAGATAAGTATACTTTTCTTTTTGTGGCTTTGTAGTATTTCTGTGTCTTGTTTTTATTTTGGACGTTTCGCTTGCGTTGTTTTCACATTCCATGCTTTAGTTTTAAGTCGACCCGAAAACAACAGTATACAATATGGGACGAAAAACAATTTAATTTTTTTAAACATTATATGTAAAATGATCGACAATTTTCTCTACTTTTTGCTGAAGTTTTTTGCCCTTTCTTTGCCGCTGCTGGTACAGCCTAATGCCGAACAAGCGTTTTGCACTCTTTTTTTCAAATAAAAGTTTTTGTTACTTTCATACTTACATAACTGTGTGAAACTTGCCAGAAAACACTTAAAACTCCCGCTCCTGGCTGATTTCAAAATGGCGCATTCAAAAGGGCACTCACAGTGAAGAAGTGGAGACATGATTCGTCATCAGCAAGCTTTCTATGTCTATTATTTCTATGGATTTGACTTCCACTACCAATACGACTACCATTGGCCAAGACTAACCAATGAGATGCGTCTTTTCTAATTGATTGACCAATCAAATATAAGCTTAGGTAGCAAATAGTAGTGGTAGCGGTAGTGGAACTCAAATCTGAACTTCTCTAATAAAGCTTGTGCTGCAATACGATAAAAAATATATTGTTTACATGCGGTACTGAATTTCTACTGTTATTGAAGTGCAAGCATGTGCCATTTCATATACTATGAGGCATAATAACATAGAGCCGCCATACGGTGAAGTTTGATCAGCGTGTTATATGCAAATATTTGCAAATAAGCGATCATGTCCCGAGCAGTGAACTGTAATATCAACTAGAACGATAACTCCATAAGAAAGCGCCTATAATTGGATGAAGCCAGCCGGATCACTAGCACTTTGTCATTCGCCCCCGGAAACGACCATATATTTTTGTCTTGGCTCTATGTGTTTACACCATAAAAACACTATTTTTTCTTTGGCTAA
>JAOBYK010556225.1:0-12054 GCA_025434845.1 Phenganax subtilis
GTGTAGACAAGTTCTCCCTCAAACAAGAAAACATCCGACGACGATAGCTAAGCGCCCCGCTGTTCCAGCGGGCGCAAAAACAAACAGAAAAATAAGAATTAATAAATGGAAGACATTGAATTTAATGACTTAGACAGAAAAACTCTATTACCACCAGACAAAGACCAAGAACTTGAAGATTCAATACTTTACAATGACACGGTTGAAGCATCATTCACAAATCCTAATTATGACAATGGGGGCGACAAAAAGCTAGAAAATTTAGATCATCTCTCAAAGTTTGAAAACGATGCTGAATATTCAATTGAGAAATTTATAGAATTAACTAATCCTGGTTTCAAATTCACTAACACTGATAGAGAAATGGAATTTAAACATACTATCGGGGTGACGTCTAGAAATCATACAACATATAAACCTCTACTCAAGAATAATGAAAGAGGTAAACCCCAAATCATCTTAATAAGAGATAAAAATACACTTAGGCACAATACAACTGTGAAGTCAAAATATGTAAAAGATGCAATAAGTCAGTTCCAAGAAGAAATAAATTTTATAGTCGACGAATGGAGAACTGACTTAAACTGGGATGACTACAGATTCGTAAACACTACTGCAGATATGTCTTACATTGATGGGTTGAGTCCTAATGAAAATAGAGAACTCCGAGGTGTGTGAAATCCTACAGAAAACATGAGTGGGCGTCTTGGTGATGAGGGAGCTTTGCAAAAACAAGCTGAGCACTTCCAAGAACTACTCAATGAAACAATTGATCAGAGACACCACAGACAAACCTGAAGAATATATAGAATTAGAAGAAAGAGTTGTTGGACTTGGGGAAGCTATAGATAGAACGGTAAATCAAAGAAATTTTGAAATCATATGAAATCATTATGAAATTTTGTCTAGCTCTAAAAATAATTATGCAGTATCGGAAACAATGACGGGCGGGGGGTGAAAATCTGTGAGTGCTTTAAATTATTTGCTTATATTCAGATTTGGCACTCCAGTATTTTGAGACTGGCTCAACTTAGTGCACAAATTTGAATTGCATAAGTCGAAGAAAATCGTTAAGGGCCAGTTCACACGGTGATTTTTGCTGCAATTTTCTCCTTTTAGTGTGTGTAATCGAGTAGGTTGACTGGCGAGTGCATTAGCAAAATTGTTGGACCAAGTACTATGAACAACTCTGCGGTGAATGTCAAGAACAAACATTTCTGTGTACTTATATCATAAAGCTAATTATGTTACCCAGTAGACACCCACAGCAAATAGTATTATGCTCAAGGTACAACAATATAACATGCATAAAGCCTGGTTTCCATTAAATCGTAAACGTCGCTAAAGTCGCGTCGCAATCGTCGGTATGACTTACACAATTTAATGGAAACCTAAGTTGCGACGATAATGCCGACGCTCACGATAATCGCGAATAAAGTCGCAAGAATAGGCTTGTTGCGAATTTTACGATAGAGACTTACGATAGCGACGTTTACGACTTAATGGAAACCAGGCTTAAAAATGCCAATCACACAATCTGCAATAATTTGACACAAGTATATAGTAACTAAAAAATTCTTCCATGTGTTTGACTCGGACATGATGCACAACTCCTTTTTCATGAGAAAAAGCCCGTTGATGAATGCAGTTATCTTTCGCATATAGTAGTCTCCCCGAGAGTACCGATTCATGAATGGGCCCTTCGAAAGTATTCAAAAGATGACCGAATTATAACCTCATTTGCATGAAAGCATTGCATGAAAGTAATTTGTATTGTCGGTCATCTTGGATTCGCTTTCTTAGCGTCTCTCAACAACCTCCCCAAGCACCCCCGCGCGCTTAACGCGTTGCTGGCGAAGTTCATTGAAAGAGCCTGGGAACAAGGCTGCTATCGCTCAGGATAATTTAAAAAAAAAGCATGTTTCACTTAACATGGTGATAACTAATGGTAATATTTTACAATTCTTCCCGTGAAATTATCCCAATTCGTTTTCGCAGTTCTTTCCAACTTGAGGTCACAGCAGTATTGTGATTATTACATAAGTTGAAAAGCTAGTTCTTTTTGGAGCGCACTTACTAGTAAGTTGCATTGAAAAACAAAGTCTAGTTGTTAAGCAAATATATACAATATTATGTAATTAATTATGGCAAGTGATTTCGGCCAAAATTATGATGTTCGTTTTACGTTATATTATTTAATGTAATGCTGCAGTTTTGCTGAAAGCATTTGTGCGTTTTCGAATCACTTCTTACAGCTTACATGAAGCTTTGAATTTTCGGATGAATGAAATTTGAACTATATCATGTCACTTTCATTATGTTTCGAGTTTTCGGATCATTTTGTCACTTCGATTGTGTTTTGAATTTTCGGTTCAATTTATCAATTCTATTAGGTTTCGAATTTTCGGAGAAAATATTTTTGCCGCATACAACGTTTATCGCGGGCACTACTGCCTACATTCAAGATATATTAAACGATATTATACGCACGATTGAGTCTGGAAATATTGACTGTAATACAAAAGACGCCATTCAGTTTAGACTAGATTGGCTTTACAGAATTGCGTCTCAACTTCTAGTTATTCACAGCAACATTTACGAGCAGATTCCGTCTCTCATTACATCCGCACGAAATAGCCTTGGTGTCGGCTTCAACACTGAGTGCAGTCCTGTACCTATCCCTGTTTTCATTGGTCGTCGAGGACGACCTAAGTATATAATTCTAAGGAATCACCTCCAGTTCTGTGTTGAAAACGTTTCTCAGTGATGAACATGGCACCTTTATTAGGAGTGAGTGCTAGAACAGTAGAGAGTAGGTTACAAGAACACGGCCATAGTACAAGAGAAACATTTTCCAGCATGGAAAATGAAAATTCGAAACATAATGAAAGTGACATGATATAGTTCAAATTTCATTCATCCGAAAATTCAAAGCTTCATGTAAGCTGTAAGAAGTGATTCGAAAACGCACAAATGCTTTCAGCAAAACTGCAGCATTACATTAAATAATATAGCGTAAAACGAACATCATAATTTTGGCGGAAATCACTCGCCATGATTAAGATTTTCTCGCTGTTTGCGTTACGTTGTTTTGTGCGGTTTTGTTTTCGGCTCTTGGTGTTCTTTGATCCAGGGATGGTCCAACACTGCAGACAGGGGCAATCTGTGACTGGGTCTTTTCTGCAGTAACTGAAATTGAAATACTAAGATTTAAAATTCCTTTCTTTCATACGATTGTTCACCTTTCAAATGTAAACTGCAAGTGCAACAAAACGTACTTCCTTGCAAGCTACATGACTTGATGTGGTCAGAGAAAAACCTCCGCGAAAACGGTGCAAAATGCCTAGTTTCGGCACTGTGACGTTGTTGCAACGTTGATGGACACAAGTTTCCCAGAGGAGGCTACTAAACTTATCAAACGTACTTTTGTTACGAGGTCATGAGCAAGTGAAGAAACATGGGAAGGAAAACGTAGATCAACCTAGAAAGAGAAAAATTTATAAACATGGTCAACATTTTTTCAACTTATAGTTTCAGCAAAACTGTAACAGCCAACATGTTACTCGCGATATGCGTCCGCAAATCTCCGAGTCATCTTTGCCTTCAAACGGAGGTTTTCCGACGAGAAATTCGTAACACAACACACCCAAACTCCACAGATCAACCTGGATATTGCAAACGAGGAAAGAGATTAGAAAAAGAACATAAAGTACAGAGTACAAAAAATATATATCAGAAAAAAACCAAACTTGAAATACATGGATAAAACAAAACATTAACCACCTTCTCATCATATTCATGGCCTTCGATCATTTCTGGAGCTTGATAATAGAGAGTTCCACAAAGAGTAGATCGTCTGCAAGGAAATGACAAAAAATTCAATGTAACTACGTTACCACTACTTGGTAGGAGCTAATGCAGTTTAGCGGACGCCTTATGACGCTAACCATAAAAAAAAACATAATTTTAGACTGCGAACGCTGAGCCCACAAACCAATCTTGCCCTAACCTGGTGTCCGCTAAACTGCATTCTAGTGCACCACTCTACCGCATACATATATCACTCGATACTTTAAAAAATCATTTTATGACAAATTATAACTTGTAGCACATAATGTACCGTACCGCGAGGAAGGCGCATGAACAGACCAACCAAAGTCTGCCATTTTTAAATCCCCCTACAAAATAAAAATATTATTAAACACCACAATTTAGCATGGGCTAGGAACTAGGCATAGGTGCTACTACTATGAACAGCATAAGTACCCAGGTTGACGATCTTGGCAGGATCTTACAAGATCTTGGAAGATCTTGGATCATCTTGCCATGATCTTATGAAGAGACGATCTTGGCATGATCTAACAAAAAACAGGTATTCAAGATCTTGCCATGATCGCTCAAGATCTTGTCATGATCCTTCAAGATCTTGCCATGATATCACCGAGATCTTGCCATGAGCATGACCATGCAAGATCATGTCAAAATCTTGCCAAGATCGTGCCATGATCGTTCAGGATTTTGCCATGATCTTACAAAGATCTTGCCATGTGCATGACTAAGATATTGTCAATATCTTGCCAAGATCGTGCCATGATCGTTCAAGATCTTGCCATGAGCATGACCAAGATCTTGTCAACATCTTGCCAAGATCGTGCCCCGATCATTCAGGTTCTTGCCATGATCTTACTAAGATCTTGCCACGAGCATGACAAAGTCTACGTTTACGTAATTTTCGTTGGAATTATCAGTGCTTTCTTCTAGGCAGTCAGTGCTGTCATTAACAATTCGCGTTTCGGTAATAAGGACAAGGTTGTATTCGTTGTTGTCGCACTCATTCCGAGAGGCGTTTTCGGATAAAAGTTTACGGCGTTTTGAATGATACATTGGGGGTGGGGGAGGGGGGTGTTAGGTTCTTCCTCGTCACTGCTTGACTCGCTAAAGTATTTTGTTGAAGTAGTCTCTTTCCCTCCATAATTAACTTTGATTGTTTAATGAATTTACTTTGCGTGAGCGATACTTTTTCGGTGTGTCATAAACGCTATGTGAAGTTGAGCAATAAGCTTGATTTTCCTGTTCATCGCTGCTTGACATTTTCGTCTTATTTTATGCGTCACTACGACTAGTTCAGAAAGTCAAGAGAGTAAAAAGAATCACGATATAGCGAAAAAATGGTAAATTGTCTTGTAACTGATTTCTTGCAGTCACTCTTTTAACAGACAACGTAACTTGAGTGATGCACAAATGCGGTCCTTATGTACCTCTGAACCAATCATGTTTTAAAGAACGTAATTTGAGCGCTAAGATTTGCACACCACAAAGCTATTAGCCATATCGCCCCTGGTATTTTCTTATTTGTTCACCTAACACGGCGACAGCTGCATCTTGCGCGTTGATAAAAAGTTAAACGAAAACCTACGAAAATGACGGCCAGAAGAGTGTTGAATAAAACTATATACGGATGGTAAGTTTCATTTTTCGTAATCACATCTTTCCTCATTTTCTCTGTAGTTATGGTTTGTGCAGTTAATGTAAAGTTGTCGTTGAAATCTGTAGCAAGCTGCAACTGATTATAATCATAACAAAAGTCATTTTGGCCTAGTTTTCATATATGGTCGTAATTTGTCGCGTTTGACAAGTCACCCTCCCAAAACATTTAATCTTCTAGACAGTGAACGCCGTAGAAAACATACGCATATCTACGAATAACTGCTTTACTTATAATCAGTTGTCAGTTGGAAACTGTTGTAGCTAACTCGGCTATTTAGACAGATCGTGACTCAATTCCGTCGATATGTAAGCTAGCTCTTAGTGGCTAAAATGCCTTGTAAAACTATTTAACGATGCTTTTTTAGCATGCATGCATGCTCAAAGTGAAACCGCTACTACGCCGAACCTGGATCTATGAAAACTTTGAACCGGCATTAGATTATAAAATCAATCTTTTGTGAAGACATGTTAAGATTATGGAAAATGATCGGTCGTTGCATTCCTTTTATCTATAGAATCCAAAAATTTGGAACACTACTTGTTTTTGTTGGAGGAGGGAAGTAAATATTCTAATGCGCACAGGAAATTAATAGCATGTAAGGACAGCCAGCTGGCCATTGCATGGTGCCTTGCCCAAAGTAAAAGACAACGGGGAATACTTTCTTGGGAAACTTGATGGTGAAAGAGTGCCAAAGATGTTTGGTAAGAGAAAAAAAAAGAAATAATGGGTCTACAGCCAATTATTCAGTACATGAGCAACGTTAATAGTGAGTATATAACGAAGTATTGACGCAAGATATTCTGTTTTATTTTAGAGGCACTCAAAGCCCAGTATGGTGAGGAAAAGATGAAGAAGCACCATCAATCTATTGTAGATGCATGTAATCGAAAGTGGAGGGATATCAATAGGAAAAGCTTGAAAATATAGTTTCTCAGCATATAGTATGATACGGCGGGACCGGTGGTTTGAAAGTAGGGTTGCGCTATCCATCGTATAGTAAATTTTTCAACGTTCATAAAATTGATCAAAACATTCCAAAACTTCCATTTTCATCAACAATATAAATATTAGCATCTTTAATCTGGAGATATCAGCTGTAACTCTGTGTAAAAACAATCAATGGAAACTTTCACGAAGGCTACAAAAACCATTATCAGTTTCGAACAACTGGCTCCCGTACTTTATTTTTAATATGCATTATTTATTTGTGTTATGCGTGTAATTTCTAAATGTATAAGAATAGATGACAGATGAAATATAAAATTTTAGCTCAAAGTTGGCTACTATTTCATTTTAACCTGCCGATGGTCCCATGGCAGGTTCTTCCAAGATTTAGACAAGGTCTTGCCAAGGTCTTGGTAAGATCATGGCATGTTTGCCAAGGACTTGGTAAGATCATGGCAAGTTCTTACAAGATTTAGACATGGTCCTGCCAAGTTCATGGTAAGATCATGGCAAGTTCTTGCCAAGGCCTTGGCAAGATCATGACAAGATCATGGCAAGTTCTTACAAGATGTAGACAAGGTCTTGCCAAGTTCATAGTAAGATCATGGCAAGTTCTCACAAGATTTACACAAGGTCTTGCCGAGGCCTTGGCAAGATCATGGCAAGATCATGGCAAGTTCTTGCAGGATCTTGCAAAGATCCTGTAAGAACTTGCAGGATTTAGACATGATCATGGCAAGATCATGCTAAGATTGTCAACCTGGGTAATCATGACACATATCAAATTTCTCTGATTATAGATGCTGCACTTAATCAAAAGCAATGCTTTTGAAAAATGTCATAAAATGGTTGCACTAAAATCATATCAGTCGTAGAAGAATCTGACAAATTGAACTTTTTTCCATCAAAGGTCGCACCAGTATGCTGGGTGCTGCACTTATTCTAGTTTTCTGTTTCTAAATGCAACACTCAAGTAATGGCACTTGATTGATCATTTACAGTAAGTGCTGCAGACAAACCTTTAGTCCTAGCAAAAGATTCTCTGGTTTAATATCACGATGAATGACCTTGTGTTCTTGGCAGTATTTAAGTGCGTCTGCGAGTTGGGCTATGTACTAGAAAACAAAGAAATAGCTTATAAAAGATCAGAGTTAAAACCAGCAAGTGCTTAATGTTTGTAGCTCTTCATGTAATAGTTACTAACAATGTTGAGGTAGTCTAGTGCATTCTATATTACATTTGCTGCTCTCTTCTCATCAAAGACTTGACTTTTCTGCAGTTCTTTGTACAATTCCCCATGAGGCGCATGCTCCAGAATCAAATACACTCGATTGCTGTCGTAGAAATAGCCATAGAGTCTCAAAATATTAGGATGCCTGCAAGAAATTGAAACATCCCTTAACTTGAATTGTTGGAAATGATGTGCTTACTTGTTATTTGGCTAATGATAGACAATTTTACTCATCATGAGGAGATTTAACAAATTAATTGATTTTGGTTAAATACATCAAATGTGACTGTATTTCAATTTCTCTTCTAAGCTGATGTTCCAAACAAGCTTTTTGCAGCTGACTTTTAAACAACACCTACAATAAAAGGAATTTGGAGAACAAGTTTTGTACATACATTCATTGATTCATATTAAAAGAACTTGGAAATATCAAACTAATACCTTCAAAGCAACAATGTATTGGCTAGTTTTCTCACGAGCTAAGTAGACATTGCCAAATCTACCTACAAAATAAATGAAAAGTTTAAAAAGTGTAAGGCATTCACCATACTTATTGTAGCCATTCGTATTTTAACCAAACAGTACCATATAAAAATTCATACACTCTACACGATTTTATCTCATTGGCATGAACAATTATTCACACCTTTTCCAAGCGGCTTTCCAATATCAAAATCTGAAAGTTGCCACACGTTTGGTTGCTTTGTTTCCCGGTGATTTTCTTTTTCTTTTGGTTTAGCTGCGGCGCAATCTTCTGTTTCTTTTTTACCAGCAACTTGTGCTGCATTAGTTTGAACATTTCCTACCTCCTATACAAGAAAAACATGTGTTAAAAACGCTCCTAAAAGATGAGCAAAGTGCTACAGTAATACAAGTATGATTTACCTTTCCAAAATAGCGTTTGCTTTCGCCTTTCTTCGGAGCCGTTTGCATATTGTTGTTTCGATTTTGGTGCAACTTTAAGCGTGTTAGAGACAGAGAGGTTGTGAACGAAAACTCTTCACACAACAGAGAAATGTTCGGTTTCTTCTTTAATAGTGTTTAACTTCACTAAATTGCTTCGTAAGAAGCACAAAATATCCAAATTCGACCGAAGAAATTCAAGATACGTTGTATGAATCTCATAAGAAATGGTTGAAGCAATGAAGATTTAAATTTGACGTCGCCGTAGAGCTGCATTCTAATTGGCTCACTTAGGTATCCCATAGAGCGTTTTCATAACGTCATACGGTTACCTAGCAACTGTATGAAAATTCATTTTCCGCCATGTTGGTGTTCCAAAATGTATTAACACAAGAGTGCGGCGTTGTTATTGAAAATTAAAGTAACTGGTGTATGGTGGCCCATTGTTATCATTGTAATTTCGACAAGAAATTTTTTTAAATTTGAAATAATTAAAGGAAAAAGAGAAAATAAAAAAAATCCTTACTAAAATAATCTAAAATCATTAACAATTATCACACAAATAAACAAAAAAAACATAATAAAAAACAAAAAAAAAATCTTCAAGAAATAAACTAGCGCGTGTCATTTCAAATTCAATATTCAAAGTTTTAATGACGACCCATTGTTATCATTGCAAAATGAATTTCTAATTCGAATCTTGTCGTATGGGCCTTCGAAAACCGTATCATGATTCTCACATGAAGTATTGAGGTAAGACTGCGTTGGGTATCAACATGGCGGAATGAATTCAAAATACAGATTGGGAGTTTGATGAAGATTTAAGGAGTAATATGGGGAAACATGTCATGCAGAATTTAAAAAGAGCAGAAATATTGGATTTTCTCAAGCGAGATTATCCTCAATATGCATGGAGCCTTCCAACATTAAGCAGGACTGCAGGAGAACGCGTGCGTTTTCAATAAAGTATGTTGATTTATTACAACGCCGACCTTTAACGAAGTTCAAGATGCTGTTATAGCTGAATTAGCCGGCCCAGGGAACTTCTAGGCTACCTTGCCATGCAGCGTAAGATTCGAGAGCAGCATGGACTAGTGGTGCCGCGTTCCCTTGTTTATGACATCGTGACTGACATAACCTAGGACTGGAAGGGAGATGACATGATAGAGGGAAAAGGTGCAGGGGTCCAACGGGAACTTTTTCGTGATTCGTAATCAATGCACTTTACAGTTACTTCTTTAATCACATGATTTTCATTAAATATTTGTACAATTCAAGAACTAAATGATGATAATGAAAATTAAAATTACAGGGACCTTATCATACCTTTTCTGGAGATGGTCACGATAAGATGATGGGATTGACAAAAAGTCAGTTTCCTTTGGCAATATATGGTCTGCAAGATGTTTATAGTAGCAGAATCATGTTCCTCAAAATATGGATGTCAAACAATAATCCAAATTTAATTGGAAAGTGGTACTTGCAGCATTTATATGAGACAAGAGGACTTTGATTAAATACTGCACCATATAAAATTTTCATAAGTTGTGTCTCTAGATAGTAAATAGAACATTGACTTCTACATTATGCTGGTAAAATAGCAAAACTGTGCCTAATAGTTTCTGCATTCATTTTTTGGTGCAATATTTTCATAGTTATAAGCCGCCGATTACACCTTGACAAAGGAACAGAAACTGTCCAAATGGCAACAATACATGCTAACTTCAGATGTCAAGGTGATGTTGAAGATGAAGAGGACACTGTGTTATACGGATCATCTACACGTAATAAGGTAGACTTCAAAGTTGCTTTAATTGACCACAAATTCATGGTAAATTTTTATCAGATCTGGAAGTTATGTTTATGTTTTGTATTTTTTTATTGTCACGTCTATTCATTCTGGGGTAAAGCAGAAGACAGGGTCGTTACAATAGTGATTCTAGCTTTCTCATTTTCTCAATCACACATTCCGTTTTGTTGACACTGCCTTCCATCTTTGCTTTATAAGCATCTCTAAATGCACCAGATGCGAATGGCCCATTCTCAATAAAAACATTTATAGATTTTTAAACAACCCATTCTTTCTCAGCTACATTGAATGACTCCAGATTCAACACTGTTTTTGTCTTTAAAACAGGTTGGACAAATTTCCCGACCCTCATCAACTGATCATTAGATGTGGAAGTAGGATCACTTTGTAATTCTAACTTTCAAGGAGATGCTACTGGCTCCACATTTCTAGCACACTGTGCTCTGGCCTGCATAAGCTCATCACTGTCACTGCTTACAACATTCCATGTTCGTCGTCTGGTTCCAGATCCACAACAAAACGAACCAAGCCAGATTGGAAAGTTTGTACTGCAAGGCGCACTATTTGCTGAATCTAGCCACAACCGTGCATGTGAAGCACTAGGCCTTTATTTCACACATAAATTCTCGGATTTTCCTTTGTTCAACAGTCGAAAATTACAGTTGTCAGCTTTTCGTAGTTTGAAAATGATTATGTCCCCCCCCACGATTAATGCCAACCGCCTGCGAAAAAATTAGGGTCTTCAGAGTGACTCACCCACGCAATGTACAAACTTTCTAATCTGGGAAACCAAGTAAACCTAACGTACATGAATATAAAATAAATACTCGAGAAATATTTTTTGTTGCTATTACTGTTAATAACTGTAAAGTGCATTGATTACGAATCACGAAAAAGTTCCCGTTGGACCCCTGCGCCTTTTCCCTCTATCATGTCATCTCCCTTCCAGTCCTAGGTTTATGTCAGTCACGATGTCATAAACAAAGGAACGCGGCACCACTAGTCCATGCTGCTCTCGAATCTTACGCTGCATGGCAAGGTAGCCTAGAAGTTCCCTGGGCCGGCTAATTCAGCTATAACAGCATCTTGAACTTCGTTAAAGGTCGGCGTTGTAAATGTAATAAATCAACATACTTTATTGAAAACGCACGCGTTCTCCTGCAGTCCTGCTCAATGTTGGAAGGCTCCATGCATACTGAGGATAATCTCGCTTGAGAAAATCCAATATTTCTACTCTTTTTAAATTCTGCATGACATATTTCCCCATATTACTCCTTAAATCTTCATCAAACTCCCAATCTGTAGTTTGAATTCATTCCGCCATGTTGATACTCAACGCAGTCTTAGGGCAATACTTCATGTGAGAATCATGATACGGTTTTCGAAGGCCCATAGGTACACTGGTCTATGATAACGATGGGCCATGTTGACAAGATTCGAATTAGAAATTCATTTTTCAATGATAACAATGGGCCGTCATTAAAACTTTGAATATTGAATTTGAAATGACACACGCAAGTTTATTTCTTGAAGGTTTTTTTTTGTTTTTTATTATGTTTTTTGTTGTTTATTAGTGTGATATTTGTTAATGATTTTAGATTATTTTAGTAAGGAATTTTTTTATTTTCTCTTTTTCGTTTAATTATTTCAAATTTAAAAAAATTTCTTATCGAAATT
>JAOBYK010556336.1:0-12050 GCA_025434845.1 Phenganax subtilis
CCATGCCACATATTATGTTACTAAACAGCTTTGATACGCAAGTACACCACGCATGCCACTTCTTTCAGTAAACGCCACGGTATTTCTGCAGACGCTTCTGTGATTGGCTGTTAATTAACCGGTTTTGCAGAAATACACAACGAACTACAAGAGCGGAAGTGGGAAGGATTTTGTATTTTGACTGTAATTCAACCAATCAGCATTCAAGATCATTTGTCAAAGACTCATACCAGTCTTTTAATATTATGGCTTCATCCATGGGATTGGTTTTGCAAGTTAAGCCAGTGCCAGACTAGATTTTTTTTATTTAAGATTGATAAAGACTTGACTTTAACATCACACTCAAACAAAGATTTCGTAGATCATAAAATGATTGACAGCTTGCCAACTATATATGCGGCAACTAAAATATACTTTCCTGGTACGCAAAAGTAAAGATACGTAAGTAAAAGTTATGCCATACAAACAAGCCTAGAGAAAATGAAAGCCTGAATGATTCTCGCCGAAAATAACGTTAGCCGTCAAAAACGAGAATAGAGTTTACAGTGAAAGTGACGGCAGGGTTGTAGTCACATGGACTTTGGCAGTCACATTTCACACGCACGCAGGTAAAATAAAAAATCCATTAAAGAAGTTTCCTGCACCTCAAAGTGCAGAGTTCTAGTCTTACCAATTTTTTAAATTATCATTAACAGCAAAAGCACAGCGTTAAAGTAATCGAACATGAGGTCACGCTTTGCATGGGAGAAACGGGAGATACTATCAACATGTTTTTGTTGCGCTTACACAACTCTACTCTTCAACCGTTGATAATTTTGTAAACACTATACATGCATTGTGACTCATGAGCATCAATCAGATCTGGGTTTAGACTGATATTAAACTTTTCACGCACCAAATCTATTGCACATGACTTAAACGTTATTTGCATTAGCTTTGCGTGATGTCCATCGTACCTTAAAGTCCAAACTGATGCTTTTATGGCGTAAGTATATAAACTTTGGGGATAAAAAAATCATTTCAAGATGAAAATTCACCTGTATTAACGATACTCTTTTTTCTAGAAAGTTCTCAACTGCGTTCATCTGTGTTTCATCCAACAACCACTGTTCCATTCCAAGATTTTTCTTCAAATGCTTGAATTGCTCCACTGGGCTAAGCTGTTGATTTTTGGGAAACGTGACTTCACACTGTTTCGGTAGGTTGAACACAATGCTCCAATCGCAGTTTATTTGTCCATCATTTGCGTATTCAGGTGGATTTGGCATTTTTGCTAATATCAGCTCGTCCACGAATGGCATATCACCTATATTGTGGCGAACGCATTTAAATTTAGCTGCGCAGAAGCCCGAAACACGCACAATGGGAAGTATACTGGCAACAGTATATTGTGGCAATGAAGTATAGCTAGTTACATGACGAAGGCAGAGAACTTGGCGGGAAACTTTTATTTGCCCACACGCCATTCTTTCAGGCGCAACGCTTTTCATATGCGCAATTGTTTTCTGAAGTGCAATCTTTTTAACTAAAGTGCAACCAATGAGTGCGAATTTTTCCCGGTAAAAGTGTAAACGCACACTCAATTTTAATTAGATCACATCGTCATAGCCAACTAATCAAAGTTGAGGACATATAGCAACTATATGTGGCTGCGCAATTTAAAATAAAGCAAAACAAGCTATAGAATTTTAAGCAACATTTGTAATCGGCTGTACACATGATCAAGACCATGCACATTAGATTTGAAAGCGCATGGGCACGTTGAGACTAGTTTTTTTCAAAATGACACGACAGAAACCACAGCAAGAAGCTGCAGTGCTGCTTTGTATTGTTTCGGCTTGTTGAGATGATCGTGACATTCATTGACTGCACGAATCAAACGTATTCCGGTGTTATTTGATTAGCCCATCTAACCAATGAGTTCAATTTTTGTTGCTTTCCTCCCCGTGAGACTGAAACTTGTTTCGAAGTGCACAAGCATACTAAGTTTGTATTACTGTGAGAAGCGTTAATAGATCCAATGATGAGACAAAATCACGGAAAAGCAGAAATCTGCCGTAACAAGTTTTTCAAAACTCCATCAAAAAAATTTGCTTGGAATAAACAAATCTGGATGTATCAGATTGCTTATTACAAGAATTTAAAACGAAAAACGTTTGTAGTTACCACAGAATATATTTTGTTTGTTTTACTAGCGAAGTATTTTTCAGGGTGGGCATATGTACGAGCGGGCTGATATTCGGAAGTTTTCAGGATTTTGACACACCTTTTTCGCTGGTCTCCCTAAGACGATCTATACTTGGACCAAACGCGCCGAAATAAGTTGGACTTTCCACCATCAAAGCGTGGTCACCTACAAAAGGGAAGAGAGTATAGATGGACTTATTTTATTATACATAATTCACCATGCTGGCCATGGCAATGTAAGTTAAGGTACCTGCCGAGTGGAATTTACCTCTAGAACGATTCCGACTACAGCAAAGTCAAAGAACGGCATGCAGCTGTAAACGCACGTTCACACGGGCGATTTTCGTGGCGATTTTTTCTCATTTCCAAGGATTTGATAAAGTGAAGTCACTGATTATCTGTTTCACTTTATCACATCCTTCAAAGTGGGAAAAATCGCTGTGAGAGTCGTTTGTCTAAACGACGCCTTAACCTTTGCTTGTGATTGATGACAATTCCAGTAGAATATCCATGCTTTTCTTCTTATTTCGGCCAGAACATAACTTTACTGACAAAATCCTGTGAGAAGCAACAGCAAAAACTAATAAATATCACGTTGGTATAGTCAAGAAATTGACAAAACACGAAGTTGCAATAACTTTTCCCCGCTCTCATCGAGTCACTGAAAGATACATACTCCGACTGTTATAAGACAAAATTGACCTTGTCTTCTAGCTTTTCTTTCCGTTCAACGTTTTTAGAGGAATGAGCATCACAGTGCTTGACTTTCGGTCGCAGGTTGCCCGTAAATAAACGCCGATGGTAAAAAAAATCAAAATGTTGGCACTGGTAGAATAAAGTATAGTGTAAAATCCTTTCTCGTGTAAAAAAGTGTTTTATTAGTTAGTAGTTAGTTCCTAATATAACGGACTAATTTTCAATCTTAGTGACTGAAGCGCGGTTTCTATACGGTTAAAAGAAGTGCTTGACAAGCACAGGACAATATGCGCTTTAGAATAATTTATCTAGGCAAAGAAAAGAAAATTCCAAAGAAGAACTTAAGAAAATTAGTAAAATTGCAACGTTTGGTTGGGAAATGCCGTAAAATACGGAAAATATAGCTCTACGAAGTTGACAATTTTCACATAGGTTTGTATTACGTGCGGAGAGAGATGAGAGGATGCTCTAAGCTATCGAATGGTTGTTATTTCACTGCCTTAGAACGTGTTATCGGAGAAAATTTCTTACAAGAAGCGAATTATCGTAAAGAAACGTACTAAACAGTTCAATGAGAATGATCTGCAACATTACATATACAAATTGGAGGTAGAAAAATACAAAGTTAAAGTAACCAAAAAACTTGGCGTTAAACTGAGAAAAAATTTTGGTGGAGGGCTCAAATGAACGAAGTACAAAACCGTCAATGCTGACCTCAGCATCCTAAGAGGGCTTCGAAAAATATATAGTGGATTGCAGAGCACAAATTGCCATATACCGGCAATCAAGCAATATATCGGCAACCAAAATATACTGGCAACCACCAAGGCGATACAGATGAGGGAGAAACAGTTACGTTTATGGATGATACAACGCTATCTGAGGTAATACATGTATCAGATCACGCTTCCGGGACCATGATTGGGAAAACTCAAGAAATGGGAAATAGCGTAGTTCAATTGGCAAAACGCAAAAAATGGAACTGAATGTGAAAAAATTTAAAGAAATGATTATCGATTTCAGGAAGAAGGTAACAACCATCCCATCAATTAATATCAGCGACCAATCCATTTCCCAGGTAACGTCGTACAAGCTGGACGATGATATGAAGTGGGCTACAAGTACCGAATATATTACTAAAAAGGCGGCTAAACGGCTTCACCTTTTGAAGACTCTCAAGGGTTACGGCGTGCGCGAAGACGTTCTCAAATCCTTTTATTGCTCGGTCATAAGGTCTACCCTTGAGTATGGAGCGCAAGTGTGGCATGAAGGCCTGACTCAAGTCCAGAGTAACAGTATTGCATGAGAGAATCCAGAAACGGACGCTTGGGATTATCTACCCTGGTCGGGAATACAGCGAGGCCCTTAAAGTAAGTAAGCTGAAATCATTAAAACAGCGAAGAAAGCCTCTGTGCATGGAACTTGTTAGAGATATGGTGCAACCCACCCATAAACTGCATCGACTCTTGCCCAATAAACATTCCAACATAAAAAATCAACAAATAAGAGCGAATAACAATATAATCTATAATTTTACATGCAGAACGGAACGATTTAAAAGTAGTCCTTTGGTCTTTGCCATTGACAAGTATAATGAAAGTATTGACTCAATGAATGATATAGAAGTTTATTCGTATATGTAGATACGTAGTAAGTTCTTAGCCTTTTAGTGTTAGTGTTTTAGATTTTGCATGTATGTATTAAATGTATTATGTAAATAATGTATTGTCTTAAAGTTTTTAATGTATAAAAATATTGTATTTTATCATTTAGAAATATGTAAACACGCTATAATTTAGCTGTAATTAGCTATTGAAATGGGGAAATAAACCATTACCATTACCATTACCATTACCATTACCATTACCATTACCATCACCATTACCATTACCAATCAATTCTTCAACTTCAATTTGATTATTAACTGCTTGTAAGTTTTTGTTGTCTGGGACAAGGTTTATCAGAATTATTAAATTGCAGAGACTACAACCGCGAATTTTGACTAAGAAATGAAAATTTTGAAAGTTTATCTGTTGATAGTCTATAAAGAGGGCATGCTGGGCTCCACTCGAGTTTCACGGTACTCATTCTCAAGAAAAATTCAATTTTCGTGTAGATGTTCTTTTGTTTCCATGCCAGAGATGGACAAACATCTGTGACTCCTCGGCTTGCCATGCCAAAAAACTGCTGCGCTGGACACGAATACCAGGAAAAGCTTCCAAACCACCCCACAAGGTAGCCTGGGTGTACCGAACCTGAAAGTTGAAGCCCCACAGCAATATGCAGCCTCTATGCTCTTTACCAAACAACATGTTGACACAATTAAACGCCAAAGTGATGTTATGGAGCCGAGCGAGCAGTCTATAGAGGATCTGAAAAGAACACAGCAGGGGCCGGTTGTTCGAAAGTTGGGTAGCGCTATCCACTGGATAGCGAATTTTTCGACGTTCATAAAATTGGACAAAAACTGTCTAAACATCTATTTTGGCCAACGATATAAATATTAGAGACTTTAATCTATCGACATCAGTCGTAACTTTATATTATAACGATCAATGGAAAGTTTTACGAAGGTTACAAAAACTCACTATCCAATGGATAGCGCTATCCACCTTTCGAACAACCGGCCCCAGACGATTAAGACGTTGACAACAAGGTCAAGGATGGATGGCATTGATGAATCTCTATCCCCGCACAGACTATGCTTAGTAAGGCAATTAAGAGACAAGGGAGCGAGCTCTTGGCTAAACGCAATACCGCTCAAAGATCAAGGCTTAGCCCTAAATAAGCAACAGTTTAGAGACTCGCTGCAAATAAGATACGATTGGCCCTTGCATGGTTTGCCAAGCCATTGCGCTTGTGGAAATCGCTTCAACATCGACCATGCCCTCTCATGCAAAAAAGGGGATTCGTGACGCAAAGGCATGACGGAGTTTGCTATACCTCACTACTCGGTAAAGGGCGACCAACTCAGATGATTTCACGGAACATCAGATAGAAAAGAAGAAAATGTATCACTAAAGAGTTTTGGATGTTGAAATGGGCTCCTTTACACCTCTAGTTTTCGGGACAAATGGTGAAATGGGGACACAATGTCAAATTTTTCTTAAACAATTGGCGCAGAAATTGGCAGAAAAGGATAATGAACGATATGCCGTTGTCATAGCGTGGTTGAAAACCAGAATTTTGTTCGAAATTCTTAGATCAGTGCATGTAAGTGTTAGAGGATCTAGATCACCTTTTTATAGAGAAGAATGTGAAATTCTGGATGATTTTGGACTGAATGTCCAGGCCGTTGGGGTTTTTAAATCTGGATTGTACACGGGTAATTTTAGATTAGAGTGTTTTAATATTTATAATTCTTAGACTAAACATAAATTACATAATTTTCATACGTAAAAATAAAAAAGGGTGGGATTTTCAGAGATCAAATTTCGCATCGTAAAACATCGCACGTTCTTTTTAAACCTTATGATGAAAGGTATTGACGATACTTTCCAGGTACTCTTCTTTTCGATATGGTTGCCTTCTGTTCAGCATTTGGTTCTGCAAATTATCAAATTAAAACGCAAAGCACACCGATTTATGTATCACTTCCACAACCAAACACTGAACAGTTTCTCCTTGCTCGACCCATCTTTACTAAACAAAGAACTAACACCAAGTGAACTTTTTCTGAAATAATACCTATTTTGTATTGCCCGTTTATGCCCGAAACGGCCTTATATGGCACTATAAGACCCAACGGCCCGATAGCTGGGTAGGCGTCCTAACCAAGGCAAATTCAGCCTTGTCACGCTCCACTATTGTGACGTCACTGCGAAAAAGTGATTAGCTTGCAAAACTGCGCAATATAAAGTGCCTGTTGGAGTTCTTCTATCATTCTGTACTTGAAATAATTTGTCTGATTCTGGGGTGAGAGCGATGGGGTTAAACGTCAGAGCTTCAGGGAAAAAAAGTCCCGTGCCGGACGACTTTTTTGTCCCGGAAGTCCCGCAGGGGACAAACAGTCTCAGGGACACTTGGAGCGTTTCCGCGACTTCCGGCACAAAAAAAGTCCGGGCACTCGACTATGGAAAGTCCTTCTTGGCACCTAGGCAAAAGCGTAAATTGGTCAAACTCCTGGATGTCAAACCAGTGGAGCACAAAGAACAAAAACGTAAGCTCTTGCTTACGGAAGACGGGACAGTGTACAAAGTTAAACGATCAAACCTGGAAAATACCGTAAAAGGCGGACAATATGTTTAAGAACTATCTGTTGGTGTATTTAATAATTGGTATCATTTGAAAATATACTGTTACAAACGTTAAACTGTGTCTGTGTTTTAAGTCACAAATCCTGCCAATAAGAGACTCGTTTCCAAGTTTTGCCTTAAAAATGTATACATTTTCGTATTCGTTATACCTCCTTTTTCCTTCGTTTGATGATGAAGAAACACTCGAGTTGCTATGACAACAACAAGCAATATTTCATGTACTTACCAAGTCAAAGATTCAACAAAAGCCTCTGCGAAAGCTGTCAACAATATGCCCTTGTGTGTTCGAAACTCTCAAGTTATATTACGAAAATCTGGTTTGAGCCGGTATAGCACGTGCCCGGCACGTCTGGTAAACATCACTATAAACAGTAACGTCACATCAAGCGGTTGCGTCATATGCGGTAACGTCACCAGAACCGATCACGTTACCTTTAATGATAACGTCACCTAGGGTGACGTCACCTTCCGGTCACTCCGTGTGACGTCACCTCCGATTTTGTATGTCGTAACTGACCTAAAGTCTTTGAGCTCATTTGCATTAAGTTTGGTGCATGAACAGAGCGACGTTTGACGAAGGCCTTACGCTCATATTTACTAGGACTAGCCCACAACCGACGGATTCTAAATGCATTTTGTCTTCAAGAACCAATACATCATCGACCATTGTTCTTGTCCGTTTTATTAATGGCGGGTGTCGGGCTATAAGAAGCGCCTATAATCTCAAAAAAGCACGTAGCCTTCCCCAAGACTGTGAGCTAAAAAATTTGTCGCCTTGACCAAAATTAGCAGGAATAAGTAAAGACATAGAAACCTTCCTACTAGAATGATACGAATGGCTGACTTGCTGTGTTGTGGCAAACAAATGCGTAGACTTTCGGCTTGTCCAACCTTTCCGGGATTAAAGAACTGAATTCAAAACCGAAACACGGTCGGTTTTTGCTTCAGGGGCCGGTTGTTCGTACGACGTTTAGCTTAAACAGTGGATAAGTTAGATTATAGGTAATTACATAATTGTTGTATTGAGTCAAAAACCTTGCAATTTCGTAGTTCAAGGAAGGCATAAATACGATGTATGTTTTAAACTTATACGCCGTTTAAGCTAAACGGCGTACGAACAACCAGCCTCAGGTCAAAAAATCGCATGACGATGATGGAGTTCAGCGCATCTGTAAATTTCCCGGACAGGTGGTTTTCTACATGCCCCTAATTCGGCATGCAGCAACCAAATTGAAACGAAAATATATTAATATTGGATATATACTATTAGCCTTGTATTATTTGCAGATCCTCAGTAAATTACATAGCATAATTGTAATGCACGTGCATGGTCTTTTAGAATATCACCTTTTCGTCTAATTAACATAATATTAATTATTGTAAATGAATTTTCTTCTGGTATGAGTGCGCTAAGTAGGTAACAGTATTCCTTATTAGACAGTCTGAGCAAGTATAAAAAGGGAAGTTATTACAGAGAAAGGTCTCACTCTCTTCGACTCCAAGCAGAACATACGTGGACTCAAATATGTCAGATTCGGAGATACAGAAAATGCTTGCATCCCGCCCTCCCTCCCATGCAAAGCAGTTCAGTAATGAAACAAGGTTTCTTCGTAGGCAGTAGAAATGCTGGTGAGTTCAGCAGATGCTACAAATGTAACAGACAAGGACATTGGGTGAAAGAATGCAGAGCAGTATACCCAGAAACCAGTATCTACCAATACCACACCCAACCTGGTTGCACGCACAGAGAGCGAGCAAATCAAGCAAAACCAGGTGTCGGACATTGAGGAAGTGTTTGAGGTAAATGAGTGGTGTGTGCAAAAATACGAAGTTGATAATGAAACCGTTGATGCATGTAATTCTAAACAAAACCCAAAAGGGAATCTCAAACAGCATCTAAATTTTTGGCGTGTGATAAATGCATCCGAGTTTATTTTAAACGTTATTGTAGAAGGCTACCGATTACCCTTTATACATATTCCAGAACCCAAGGTTTGCAAAAATAATAAGTCAGCTGAAAATCACAAAGATTTTGTAAACGAAGCCATAGCAGAATTGGTTAAGTCGGGTCGAGTTATTCAAAGTTTCCAGAGACTGCATTTTATAAATCCTTTATCTGTGTCGGTACAGGCTAATGGAAAAAAGAGATTAATTCTTGATTTGTGATATGTAAATAAGTGTCTTCAAAAACGCAGAGTAAAATATGAAGATTGGAAGGTAGCAATGATATATTTTGAAAGTAGTGCTTATATGTTTTCGTTTGATTTAAAGAGTGGGTATGATCACATTGAAATTTTTGAGGGCCACCAAACGTGCTTAGGGTTTTCATGGAAGTGCTTAAGTTCATTGCAAGAAATATTTTATGTCTTTACAGTACTACCATTTGGGTTGTCAACTGCACCCTATATATTTAGGAAGATGCTAAAACCTTTAGAAAAACATTGGCGATACTTATGTATCAAAATTGCAATATTTTTAGATGACGGATGGTCGCTTGAAAAAGATTTACAAAAATGTCGTTGTAATTCCCAAAGAGTTAGGCAGGATATAGTGACGGCAAGTTTCATACTCAATGATGACAAATGTATTTGGGAACCCATACAGTTAATAGAATGGCTAGGTTAAAATGGAATTCATGAAACGGGACTCTGAGTATTGTTCAAAGACGCATTGAGAAAATACATGATACAATCCAATGTCTGACGCAGACGGGATTCGTAGCTTCTGCACGAGAGTTAGCCGCATTTGTTGGACAAATAATTTCTAGCAGTGTGGTTACTAGTAATATTGCACGGATTATGACTAGGCATTGTAGTATGTCAGTCGCTAGTGCAGCAAGTTGGGATGAAAAATTTAAATTGGATGAGTTTTCTAAGAATGAAGTATTGTTTTGGCAAGAGAATATATTGAACCTTAACATGAAACATTGTTTTTTACAAAAGGAACCAAATTGCTTTATATACTCAGACGCTAGCGATAAAGGATGCGGATCAGTGGTTACTCTAAACGGACACAACATCTGTCATAAAATGTGGGATGAGTCTGAGTGTAGTAAAAGCGCCACTTGGCGAGAACTAGCATCAATCGAATTTTCGATACAATCTTTCCTAGAGCTACCTAAATTCACGCATGTAAAATGGTATACCGACAACAAAGTAGTTACAACAATAGTAACCGTCGGTAGTATGAGAAGTGATATGCAAACTATTGCTATGAGTATATTCCAGCTTTGCATCAGCCATAATATCACTATCGATATCCAGTGGATACCTCGCGAGCAAAATGTAAGAGCGGATCATATTAGTCGCCTGATTGACCCTGACGATTGGAAGATTACAGAACAATTTTTTCACCAATTAGAGGAGCTTTGGGGGACCACACACCGTTGATTGCTTAGCAAATTATTACAACTGTAAGGTCGCACGATATTTTTCACGATTTTGGAATCCCAACACAAGTGGGGTCGATTTTTTTGTTCAAAAGTTAGTACATGAGAATTTTTTGGTTGTTCCACCAATTTCGATTATATCCACAGTGTTTCATTATCTGAGAGCCTAAAATGCAAAGGCGACAGTAGTAGTACCGTTTTGGCCTTCAGCAAATTATTGGCCGCTGTTAGTCTGCAAATATCAATATTTCGTCATAGATTACATAATTGTCAGGGCACAGCAAGTGTTAAAACAAGGCAGAAATAAGAATACATTGCTAGGTTCGAAACCAGGGCCGTAGTGAAGGGGGGTATTGGGGGGGGGGTGGACAACCCCCCCCCAACTTTTCCAAAATCAACATATTTGGAAGATTGATCTGGCCATTCGGAAAACTACGAGGCCGATAGTGTAGCGAAATTTTAGTTTTTAAACGGAGAAAATATTATGGAATTATATCGTCACTATACGACTTACGAAATCGTACTGTTTACATGGTACCAGTCGACAAATCGTAAATGCTTCTTGGTTTTATCGCTTGTGTAATATGTCAGTGGGTAAAATATGCGTATTTTTGTTTGTATTTGATCAGTAATTGACTTAAATCTCTCAAGATATCTTTAAAAATTCAAATCTGGTCATGTTTATCAGTGAAAATATATATTCACGAAACGTGTATCTTGGAAAATCTATCTCATTAACTTAGTAACAAAAGAACTAGTTGTTTACACGCACTACCAATATGAAAAGACAGATAACTGTGGAGTTGCATCATTGTAATGGACATATCCCACTATAGACTAAATTTCGATTTAGGGAGAAAGAAGTAACTTCGTCTGCGCAGTTGGAAAGAACGCATTAGATTTAGTAAAATGGCAAAGTTTGGACGCGAAAAGTTGAAAAGTGAGGAAAAAATAGTCCCGCGAAGTTCGCAATTTAGTATAATTTACAATTACGTGAAGAATTCGTGACCATTTTCGGGTCGTATTGGCTCAAAAATGGTAACAATATCCGCAGATAATAGATAAATATACTAAATTTGCAAGTTTCGCTGAACTATTTTTCCTCCATTACAACCTTTTGCCCCTAAACTCTGCAAGTTTTGCTAAATCTAATATATTCTTTACAGCTGTGTAGACGAATTTACTCCTTTATGTATAGATTTCAATTTAGTTTGTACTGGGATTTGTCCAGGGGTGTAGGAAGCGGGGGGGCCGGGGGGCCGTGGCCCCCCAAAAAAAACCACTCACGTAGAAGGGCCTTTTTTGGCAACTTCAGTTAAAGGGGAAGTTTTTGTTCAGGACAACTTAGGCTCAAATGAAAGATAATATGATTTTTATCTTCCCTACGAAGTCTTAGGTCTCCACTTCAAATACAAGTCGAGATATCGAGCGATAAAAAAGCAAAAGTTGCCATATTTTGCGGCGGCCATGAATACATGCGAGCGCACCTGCGATCAAGAAGCGGTTTCTCCTCGTGACGTCAT
>JAOBYK010556447.1:0-18490 GCA_025434845.1 Phenganax subtilis
AGTATGGTGGAGGATCGAAATATCACGAAATTAACCATACCAAAGTTGTCTGTCGTGTGTTGCCAGGAGTGGAGTGTTATGGAGAGAGAACATTTTTTAAAGATGGCATTCCATGCATAAAGTAAACAAGTTACAGTAACTGTTTTGCTTTTTCACAATAAAACTCATTTAACCATTCCTATCTATGAAGAGGAATATATCTTAATTGATGAATCTTCATCTTATAGATATAGTGGTCATTATTTCCTAACAACCTTGCTCTACTCATTGCTGCTTGGTTTCTTGGGTGTCGACAGATTTTGTCTTGGTTGGACAGGCATAGGAGTTGGCAAACTATTGACATTAGGAGGCTTAGGAGTTTGGTGGATTGTTGACATTATGTTATTAATTGCTGGAGTATTGGTTCCTGAGGACAAAAGCAATTGGGTGCCTTATTACTAGTTTATGCAAACACCAGAGGTGAATGGTACACCTGAGTAGAACTAAATGAATACTGTGATTATAAAGTAGTCATGTAATTTCCTACATAATGCTGAGACTTTGTATTGTACATAATACTATAAAAAACTACTGTAAAAAAATTAGTTGTATTCCTCTATCAGCCAACTACATTTGTTGAAATAGTTGTAAAAAAGTTTTTGATTAAATTTTTTCTCCAATATTTCCACGAATTCATATGAACAATGTACTGCGCACTTGCCTGTAATTAATGCATGTATGGAAATCTTTGGAGTAAAAATTATACATTACAACTCAGAATATTTTACTGTTGCTTTGCAATGCCAACAGTTGTCAATTTGCACCATTTTTATGCATTCTTTCTTGAAATATTGCATGTTCTAAGGAAGTAGATTGGAATTAGAAAGAATGTTGCACCAGCTCCATAGCAAAACAATGGACCAATGCTCCAATAAACTTGAAAAATAAATAGACAGGATTAGTTTGGCAGCAAAAACAAACCTTCACAGAATGAAATATGAATGCGAAACTTTGCTTACTTGCACAGCAGAAAAATGGACCAGTAGCACGAGCCAGTGCACCAAGAGATCGAAATATTCCCATTATCTTTCCTTTCTGTGTTGTATCACCTAGGAGAAAGTAAAACTGTTTTGAAATAGGTATTTGGAGGCAAACTATTGAAATATCTTGAAACTATTCCTTTCCACTTGAGTTATGAGTGTGTAAAATTTTACCATATTTTGATATGATCGTCGTCAATGCCGAGACAACAGTTGCCGCACCTGGAAAAAGAATGTTGAAAACTTATGTTGGGGTAACAGCAATGGCGATGTTGAATTCTTGAGAGAAGGCGTGAATATGTTATCAGCAACCAGGAGAAAAGCAGTCCTTTAATACAATGGTTGCTGAAGGTATTGATGCACTCAATTGATGGACTGAGAACATACCAAAAGCAAAGAGCACCATGCCACAATAAAACAACTTTGTAGACAATGCTGAGCCTAATAACAGCATGGCTGGTACAAGAGCTATCATTCCCTGCAAGGTATACAATAGTTGAAAATCACTCTTTCATAAACAATAAACTGGACGAAACCATAGATGGCAAGTTTTACCTGGAAAGCTAATGTCTTTTCTCCCCCTGGCTTGATTCTTCTCACATATCCTCCTATAATACAGAAAAAAGATCTTATTAACAACAATTTGGATAAACTGAAAAATCTCTAAGTCTGATCTCTATGGTAAAAAATGTAGTACCTTGTACAAGAGCCATTATGATTCCCATAAAGAAAAACATTTTACCTTGCTGCATACTGCAGAGAAAAGATGATTATACGAAATATTCATTATAATTGGGATACACTACACCATGCTCAGTCACTTGATTAGAATAGAATATTCTTTTTTGGCCTCCGTACCTGCTGTACTGAAATACGCTATGTGTAAGAAAAGTAAGCGTGAACTCCAATCCAGAAAAAAAAAACAGATACAAAAAATAAACCAGACTAATTCTCTTTACTTCATTCAAATCTGAAAAGAAAGATTTTAAAATTAAATTTGGAGCCCATGTTTGCCATATATACAATGTCAGTTTATAAGCTTCCAAAAATCTGTGTCAAATTACCCGATTCGTCTGGAAGATTTACAGCATCAAATTTGAACAAAGAAATGGGATTGATAAGCTGAAGTGCATTTTTCATCTCAGACGTCAAGGATTTTGCCTGCAAATATTCACATCACTCTTTAGCAACTTAAAGATTTCTTCTTTGTCAATGTTTTCTCTACATACTCTTTTATGCTGAGGTAATGTTTCTTGGAGAAAGTATAGCAAGAAAAGGATATCAGCAGAAATGACAACCAATGTGAATATTGCAGGAAGTACATAGAGCGTGCCACTAGAGGATTCTGACTGCTTGGAAAATATAGCTCCAATAACTGGACCAACAATGAAACCAACTGAATATGCTACACCAATAAGAGCCTGGTGAAATAATACAATTCAATAATCAAGATATACAGCAAATTTACAATATAGTGTATTACAATACAGTAGCATACATATGCATACCATTCCTTTGCCCCTTTTGACAGGGCTTGTTACATCAGTAACTATAGCTGTACTGATAGTCACATTGCCTTTACACAGACCTCCAAAAATTCTTGCCAGCACAAATATCGTAAAGTTTCTGGAGCAAGCCCAGATGGCATATGACACACCTACTCCAACCTGAAGACAGATAACACATAAATGTAGTGTGTGGCAGTAGATTGTTTTGTTTACATGATGGTTTGAAACTTGCCATTGACAATAGAAGGATAGATTTTCTGCCGTATACATCTGATAATGCTCCCAGAATTGGACTAGCCAAAAATTGCAGGAATGAAAAAAGTGATCCAACAAAACCTCAAAAGCAAAGAATGAAAACAATTATTAAAACTTACCAACCACATACATTAGTAGTTAGTTAAAGAAAAAAAAATACTTGCTAAGCTTACCCCCAAAAAGTACAAAATTATATCTCTCAGTGTTTGGTATTCTTAAAACGTCTCTAAACCTATTTACATTTGTTAGAAAGAATTTGTAAAGACCATCCTGAAGAGATAAATAAAAATAATATGTCAGTCACCATAGTGATGAAGTATTTCATCTAGTGTTGCAGAAGCTGAGTGGATTTGGTGTAAAAGTGAGTACAAACCCCATTTCGTTTACAGTTTTGTAAAATTACACTCAGAAAGCTTTGTTGTTTTATAAGTCCGTCAGAATCAATGAATGCCAAATATAGGTGTGTTTAAACAAAGTAGTACTGTATTTTGTACAGATTATTGTCATTTATTGTGACACTGTTACTATTTATGTATCAGTTAATATTTATTAACCTTCTCGTCTTTACTGTAATGATCTAAAAGTGAAGGTAGCAAGGGCAATATAACAGCGAACGCCATTAAGTCCATCAACAAACCAATAAAAACCACCAACAACACGCGAGAAGATATTTCACTTTCGGCATTGTTGTTCACTTCAACCTTTTTCGTATGACCATTTTGAATCGCTCCATTTGAAGACAAATTTCTCTTTTTTACGTCCATATCGTAAGCAAAACTTAGAACATCTACTTTCAATGAAGAACAATTTTCAATACGACTTTGTCACTTTGAGGAGGCAAGTAAAAGCATTGTGTTATGAAGTGTTTAATTCCGCTCCTTGCTTGCAATTAGACAACACAAAATTCAAACCGGAAGTTGTTCACTGGTGTGCCGTTTTTAACCAGTGTTTTTAACCAATCAAAAAGCGCTTTTTCCAAGAATTTACATATCAAAAATCGCGACAAGACAACACAATCTTTCTACAGACACAAAGAGGGTTTTTACTAGATTGTACTTTACGTGACAACAACGCCTTTTGGTAGGCGACTGAGCATATACATTAACTTATAATAATATGCAGACCCATCATTCACCGATTTTTCAGAGACGAAATCATGAATTGAACTCCAAAACGGTGTAATTTTGAGCAATAAGACGTTTTGATCTCTATAAATAGATTACTTTCTCAACATTCTAACTTGTAAATTTGACCATAATTACTGATATATGGTTTGTCTGGGTTGCATTGTGGTTTGTGGTCGTATTTACTAATTCCGAGAGGTACGTATACCGTATAGTACTGTGACCCGGCACCGTGTATCTCTCAAACTGTCATGGCGACGAAAACAAATAAACTGATTTGGTTAGAAAAGTTAAAAGATGCGCGAAAAACAAGCTTAGTGCAGGACGGTGTGTACTTTTAGCTATGCAGTTTTCATCTACTTTGTACCACATAGTTATAAAAAGTATTTTTAACAAATAGAAATATGATTTAAGTTCTACTACTATAAAATGAATAGGTAGAAGAAAAATCCACTACACCTTTCCCGACTCACAAGAACTTGTAGAAGAGTACGACCTTCACTCTGGGCTTCTCCTTGGTAAATATTTAAGACAGTTCAGACAATTTAGTTGTCATCGTATGGAGAATTACCAGGCTGTAATACTGACTTATTAATACTTTCATAGTTCGAAAGTGGAAATCAAAAACTACCCTAGGAGCTGAAAAGAAATGGGAGTTTGAGATTGGTGAAGATTTATCCTTGCCTGGTCCTTCAGAAACCAACCACATTACTGAAAGTAAGAGTAATGTAAGTATGTTATTCTCTCTAGGAAGACTGGGCCCCAGTGCACAACCTCACCTGAAAAGCAAGGTGTTACTTGTAATTTCTCCATCTATTTTCAGCCAATCTTTGTGCGTAAAGACACAAGGGAGTCATTCCAATGGAGAATACGCAATCTACCTTACAGCATTGATGTTTATGATATAACTGTCAATGAAGATAAAACACATATTATAATTCGAACTAAGAATAAAAAGTACTGCATTGTTTGGTAAATAAGTTTTTGTCCATCAACTTTCTTATATTTTGTCTATATCTTTAGGTACTACAAGAAATATTATATTCCAGATATGGCTAGAAATAATCTACTATTGAACTCCAAAGCTGTCTCCATAGCACACGCAAACAATACCCTAATCATCAAGGTATGACTGAGAGGGTCAAAGTCTTTCTCGTCTAGTTAAGCTATCAATATTCAGAAAATGCTAGCCATAACTCAATGCATGTGTTTTTCTATATTTCAGTACAAGAAACCTGCAGAAATTATGGAACAAGAGAGATTGATCTTAAAAGAACTTGAAAAGAACAAAACCTCGTCGGAAGGAGATATAGAATGCGCTCCTAGTTAACAAAAATTTTCAGTATAGTTTTAAAATTAAAACAAAGCTACAATGTGAATATCCAACATAATAACTTAAAAACCATTGCTTTTGCAGTTTCTGTTTTTTGTTATAATGTAGTCAATAAAAGAAAATTTTGAGAAGATAATTTTTTCCTCATCTTTTTCCAGACGTTGCGCAATGTACTCTAGAAACTTTGTGTGATGGACGCATGGACATCATAAATATTTTATAAAATACAAACATTCTGGCTGTATGCGAGAACATAAGTTCAATCATGAAACGAAAAATCAGTATGGGAACTGGGAAGTTGATAAATTTGAGTTACTCTTGTCTGCTTAATCTCAGCACTTTTCATTCTGGAACACACGTTGGGAATTCATAATCATCTCTTAGCTCTTAGCCAGTGACGTTAAAGGTATTACTGAATGTCATATTAAGATTCTTCGGCAATGCGGCTTGGTACACAAAGCACGATTGCAAAATGCGATTTACATTCAATAAACATAGACGTAGCATTAGAATTGAGCCTTGTGTAATTTCCATAAAAACCAAAATATTGATTTTGTTGACAGAAGATTGCAAACATTGAAAGCGGTGCTCTAGATATTTAGTTGGGGGAAAAGTAGGAGAAACTCTGTGTACATTATAAGTGAGTGATGATAAGATCCTCAGAAAAGACACGCGACTATTGCGCAAAATTCTGTGAAAATCCGAAGATTTGAGTACTCTTTTCTATATGACAACAACTGAGTAGAGATTAAGAGAGAGACTTTAACAATAGGATTACTTGACATAGACATGTGAACAGTGCTGACGCCCAACAAATTCGGCATTCTATTTAACTTTTTCATTACATGAGCTCTGTTTACACCCTACAATTGCTCGCAGCAACAGTGATTTGGGAGCCTTACATCAGTGAAAGCATTGTGGAGAGATAGACTCTGACAAGTTATATGGAACAGTGAATGAAGGTAAGCACCTAGTACTTATAGAAACAGCTAATGGTGGCTTTCAAATCATGGTATGACTATTGCCAAGATCATATACATTATGCATACTCCAAATTCCTACAATGGTGCTGAGAAATAATGATGACAAGGATTCTTCACTTCCCAAGCCAATAAAAATATCAAATTAAATTTGACTAGGTGATCACTGCGCTTGCATGCAGAATAGACTAATCAGTAAGGCCACCCATGTTTGGTAACCTTTCTGCGCATAACCAGATTACCCTTAACATGTAAGTAGAGAAATTGGTTCCGCCTGATTTCCATAAACCCTGTAGGCTTTGCGTTGAATAAAATTAAGAAAATGATTGCTTGTGCAAATGAGGAAATGCCTTGAAAATAGTAGGAAGAATTTTGAAAAGCCGAAATTTATATGAACAAACAGAATCTCTGTTGGGGTTGCATTTGTACTCCCCGGAATGTTTTTCCTGTTTCTGTCTTAAAATAAAATCGCTAATTATAGGGTTGAGCTTGAGTTATTCCACAAATGAAGGTGGATTTTTAAAGCTAGGAGTGGAGTGACTGAAGTGACGTATCTTTTAGAAATACATGCCGCTAATTGGCACTCGCCAGATGTATCGTTATATCTAATGTGCACAAAAGCCTTTTACAGAAGTTAAAACATTGTCAGCAATGTTAAAAGATACTCTAACGCTTATATGTTACTACTTAAGAATGATTAGATTGCGTTACATTCACTCCACATAATACTGCGGCTAGGCAAGCAAGGTAGTCTCTGTTGCTTTAGTATCAGTTTCAAGACGTGATTGACCGAAAACAGTCCAAGATATATCGTTGTTGATGAGAATATCACATGCAGTCTTTAAAAGTTTCCGATGACAGTTTGGTAAAAAATGTATTATATATTCAGGAAACTAAACAACAACTGGTAAATAATTTTACAATTCAACAAACATCTCAAAAATTTCCCATTTAACTGGGAACCCTGCAGTTCACGCGAAATTACTATTCTTGATGCGCTAGCTTGGGGTGAAATGTGTATAAATTACTAGTGATTGTCTTCATAAGATGATGAGCGTGAGAACACAGCAAGTGACTAGCTGATATATCTTTTTTTCACCCTGGAAACTTCATATACGGCGAGAAGACAGCAGTTGGAGTAGACTTTAAGATGCTTGCAAGCTGCTGCAAGGATTATTAATTTTCTTACACAGAAAGAATTTGAGGCGTTGTATTGAGCTCCAATTAGCATCCCTACTTCTCTTAATTGCAACGCTGTAAGAGTAGTATGGACTCACACCCTTACAAAAAACATTTCATGTGCGCTCTCTTTCCTTAGGCGACCCCGCTGTTCTCTGTAAATACAGCGGCGGCGCTGTCAATAGTACCGCCAACAAATCACACGATCTTTTAAAACAGATAAAATAGGCAAGATATGGACTTGATTTAATCTTATATTCACTGTATTCTTTCATCATTCATTATCAGATAACAAGCAGTGAATAGTTCGAATGATTTTATTTCGACGTTAAGGCTTACAATGCTCGAAACATTGCGTTCATTTTCAAGGAAGAATGGTGATAGCTAGTAGTGTTGAGTGATAGCTGCATAAGTGCTTGCTTGATTTGTGTTACAGATTCACATAACACAATATGATCACCACTGACTTGCAATGTATACTGGCAGTCAGAACCAGATCATTCCGCACTGTATTATGTAGTTAAGGCCTATACTGTCTGTACATAATAGTCTGACGTTGTAGAAAGAAAACACTTGAGGTTACAGACAGGAACATCTCGAAGAATCTTCACCTCATGACGACGGGATGTACATGAAACACGTAGCTAGTAGCTACATCATTTACAAGCCGACTAGCAATATAATCTGGTGTACAATAATTCATTGACTACGAAAATTATAAGAAGTCGAATATGGAAAAGACAAGCTTCTCCGCCTCAGGCAAAACATTCTCGCTCCCAGACTCCCAGCATTTAGTGATTCTGCTATTTTAGTAATATCTAGGCATTCTCTAATTTCTGCTAGGGTAACTGGTACATTCCGAGCCCAACTGACCTTGACGTTGCACATATGTGCCAACCACTTAAGAATTATGATATGGCTGTTTGAAGAATTTTTTTGCTACGATATTAGAAGCACAATTCTGGGCCAAAACGCCTGCGTGAATGCTAATTATGTTCAAGAAACTGTCGTTTCACAAAGATTCATATGAAAACAAGTTTTTTACCCAGGTGTTTGACAAAGTACTCTTAATACATTACTCTAGTTATCAATAAGTACTAACATTAAGGCTATATAATACTTCCTTCATAAAGCAGAGGTCCATGGAGAGTAGCGAGTAGAGAAGCAGGGGGTTTTATGAGAAAAACAAGCGTGTTCATGTAATTAGAGTAAACATTTGGTTAATGTATATCTATAAATATGCAAACACTCTGCCCAGTAGTCATCACTAGAGCAGGGTAAGTGTCCCCCATTCCTTAACATCTCTGGTAGAAATTCCACCCACAAATAGAAAATTAGCATGTCAAACAGAAAGGTTGTCAATATTAATGGATAACTCATCTACATTCTTCATGGTCATTCGAAACATAGCAATACCAGGAAATAAAGTAATTCATGTGAAACAGTTTTTCTTTCATCAGAGTCTACCTTTTCACGTGTTTGCCTGAGGATGTTTACAATAGTGTTCAAAAGATAATATAGTGCGTTTTGTTTCATAAAGAGCGCAGAGAGTACATAGCGCTAAAAAAACTAATTTGATTTATAAAAAAAAAGTTCCTGAAAATGTGTAAAATATTGTGATCGGAGAGATGAAGTGAATTTTTTCAACGAAAATGAACGTCTGTCTCTCGCTTTGTAATGTAGATAATCGTTTATTAAAATTTTACGTGTAATTACGAACAGCAACCAATCAGAACGTAGCTATGTTTTAAATGTCGCAAATGGTTGTAAATAAGTTAAAACAGAATTCGAATAACATAAATTGGTTAGAAAAACAAGTTTTTCTGGCAAAAAAATAAAAGTTTGTCAATTTGTGTTTGATGATGTAGTATTTCGAATGTTCCTCCTTGCCAAACAGTGGTTGTAATGAAAATAAGAGACATTCAAGCGTGAATTTGCATAAACAATGCTATTCGTCGAGTTATAAAGATATTTAATTGTAAAAGAGGTTTTCATTGCAGGCAGTACACGCGTTGCACAACTCCACAAACTCTATATTTTAAATTGAATCAAAACGAATGCCAACTTGGCGGGTTTTTTTCATAGTAACAAGCATATGGCTGATTCAAGTATAGCTACTAAAAAAAACTATAATTACCTAAAATATTTTAATGAGCGGATTAAGTGATTTAGAAAGCGATTGTTTTCGATAAAAAATGGTCAAAGCATTTTACCTTTTCAAAAAATGAATATTTCTTAGTTCATCAAAGAACTGGTATAATTATTCATTGATCCTCTTCAATTTTTCCTGGTTTCAAGTTCTGCTTAATGAATAACCTGTCAATCTCTCTAGATGATAGATTGAGCTTCTCTCCATCATAGCCTAATATCATCTCTTAAACTTCTCATTCAAAACCCCATGCTCTTTTACAAGCAAAAGATTATATTTTTCGAAGAAAACTTTCTCTTTTACACACAACCATTATCGCAAAATGCCTAAAGAAAACTTATTTCAAGATGTTCAGTTTCAGTTTGTTTTCACCAAATTACTAAGTAATACGTCGAACCCAATATTTTTTTACATACACAACAGGTTACATCCATATGGAACCGCCAAGGGCAAAAAAATATAAGCATATTTCCATTTGCCTCTTTTTCTTTTCAAATAACTTTAGGCACCTATTTCATACAGTTAAAAAAACGTTATCTTATTAACCTTACTATAAACACAAATACAATTCGCGCAAATTATGTACAAAATTGGTGTTTTCAATGGAATCGAAATTCCATTGATAAAACTCAGAGAACGTCATGAACGTCACGATAGCCAATCAGCATTAAGTTTTTGTCAAATGGTGTAATATGATTGGCTGGTTTCAGTCGGTTTTGGATATTGTTATTGTGATTAATCGCTAAATTCACGGGTGTGCATATGGAAGTGCAGTACTTCTAGCAACGTTTACAATTCTAGGTTGTAAATAAATCGCTTGATTAGGCGTTTCTGCTTCGAGTACATGAGTACCGACGCATTGGTGGTCGTATTCTGTTAAATCGAAGGTAAATGAGCTTAAATTTTCCGTATTAGATTTCGAGTACTCCGTGACCTCGGCCATATTAGTTCCAAGCTTGCTGTGTTCCATGTTACAAAAGATTCATGTTGTATAGCCAGTATTGCGAATAAATGATACCGTTGCTAACCTATTCCCTAATGTATCGTCTCTTTTGTTGACAGAGGCAAACGTTTGAAGTCCAAGCGATTTACGCCATTTTGAAGTCATGCATCTTCACAGGTTGGCTTAAAGCGAGTTTTTATTTTAAAACGTGTTGTCATACACAATTTTTTGTCCAAGCCGTAGCTTCTTTACGCCTCTGACACTTTTGCGTTTTCTTTCACTTTAGTTCAATTTAAGGGTGTGTATTTCGTGGAGGTGGAAAGAGTTTCACAATAAGGGCCTCATTGCGTTGTCTTTTCGTTGAAACTGACAACGGGTTCAAGCATACCTGAGAGTTGTGCTTATCGCCAATTCTATGGATCTTACTCGAAATGGTAACTGTAATTACAGAGAAGCTTCAGGACCAAACTTTAGAAGAAATTTCGATTACAGGGACGGTAAGATGTTGTAGCTTAAGCCTTTGTTGTAGAGTACTTTGTGTCGCTTAAATATTTTTCTACCGCATCAAAGCGATATCATTCATCATTGTAAAGAGATATTTTTGTTCCTCAAAAGCTTTTATTTCATCTTTTAAAACTTTTTCCACAGATCCTGGGAGAAGTACCGAGAAAAGCTCAAAAAGGAAAATCAAATTGTGGTAAACGTATTTCTTTTTTCATTCAATAAATTACTTTAATAAGGACTGCTGTGTTGTAAGATGCAAAAGCACCGCGCGTTGAAAATGCTTGTAGTTGTCTTTCCATCGTTTAAAATTCTGCTGTTTTTCGCAATTTACCAAATAGTAACGCGATTATAAAATGATCTTTTGTACTCAAATATATTCAGATTCTGTGCGAAGGACTTCAAAACTCCAGCATCTGCGAACATTGTCAAATCGTTGTACAAGCGACGCATGTAAACAAGATGGCAACACGCTGCAGGGAGAGCTTGTGTCAACTTTTCTTACTACAAGATGTCATAGCTATCCTCCCGCAAAAAAACGCCTATGCCGCTCGCTCTCAGACCCGTATAAAGACTTCGAGGGCAGAAAAAGCTGGAATCCAGAACCTTCATCTATATGGACCCCAGTAAAACCAAGAAGTGATCGTACGAAGCTCTTGGGTGCCAGATCTTTAGAATTTGGCAACAAAGAAACATTTCCTTGGTCTACTCCACCAGAATCACCTATATCTCGACCTGTATCAGCAAATTCTACTCTGGAAGACTCAAAGTTCATTCCCTTACGACTTATAAGCGAGGAAAGAGACAGTATTGAATTGGAAACAGTTGCAAACCTGGGGCAAACCGGGGAACGTGGTAACCTGTCGACCACTGTGCCAAGACGTAGCCATTCACATCCATCTTTCTCACACATCTCAAACTCTGGTTTGAAAAGAAGACTTTCTGAAATAGACATTCCCAGACCTGCTTTGGATTTTGATAAAATGAAAGCGGTAAGTGGCTTGGCAGCTTTTGAATTCAAGCGATTTATTAGGCAAATATGTGGGTGTCAAGCACGTTGTTGTTATTGTCTGTTCTGCCTGAATTATTTATAGTATTTAGATGGTCAGTTTGACTGCTTCCTATTCAATATCTTATACATTCAGAGGTCTTTTGGCAATAAGAATATGGACAAAAGGAGAGTAAAGTCACCAAAATATATAGTAAGTTGACTTAGTATGTAAAAGAAATGAAAATAACAATATATATATAAACTAGTGAAAGGTGTGGATGCACATGTATGTTCCAACTTAGCCAAACCTTCATTTTCATATTTTAGAACAAAAGGCATTCTTCCATCAGTCCAAAAAATATTGGTCCATCAAAGCAAGAAAGAAACATGTCAGCACCAACTGTTGCCGAAGATTTAGGTTCCAGTTTATTGATAACACCCAGTGCTTCTCCAACTGCAGATGTGAGAACATTTGAAAATTCAATGGTTCCCCAAAGTGAGGATGAAAATCGAAACCAAAAGCAACTAATGGAGTGCAATGACATTTCAATGGAAAGCATTATGGTTGATACTGATCTTGATATAAATCTCATTGAGGAAGATGGGACTGTACATAACCCAATGCATAACACCATCCTACTTCCTTAGAAACATAGAAAATATTTATCTATATACAAGCTGTTTGTAGCAGCTGGAAGGATTTCTGTGATACAAACTTACTTATAGCCATGTTTTAACTATATAAAAACATGTGTACATACTCAAGGTAATTTATTCAATATATATTTTCAGTAGATTTTCTCTACTGACTAGTTTAGAATGTAAAAACCTTCTATTATTCAGGTTTTAATAAAAAATAAACGAATTTGAAGTTTAGCTTTTAATTCAAAGGTAAAACAACACGTCTTAAAGCACATGGCTTTCATTTGATTTCCACGTGGCTTTCGAACGTAAACAAACCCAGTATTCCCGCAAAATCGTTTCGAATTTCGCGCAAAAGTTTATAAGAGCCTATCGGCATTAAATATAAATGACTTCCGGTTTAGCACTAAAAATGACATTCAATATGGCGACCTCAACCGGCGACTTGGCGCACGAATATTTTCAAGCGTTTTGCCCCATTAACTTGAATAAAAACAATACTTAAAAGGATTCAAAGCCACCACATTCATTCTTAAAAACTAATATAACGAAAATAACGCCCACTCAAGAAGAGCTTATGAATTTTTGACAGGGTCTAGCACGACATGTGAGGACAACGCCAGTTTTTAGACAGTAACGAAAAACACAAGCAAAAAACAGTAATCTACTTGCACTTATATATTTTATTGGTTAAATATGTATAGAAACATCTTTTAGAATGCTACGTCAACACTGGAGTTTTCTTCATCAACAGAGGACATTAATTCAGTCATCAAAAATGCTTTTTTCTACAAGAGGCAAAAGGACAATATTTTAGAAGAGCATGTCAAATATCAGACAACTTAATTCCTGAATATTGCCCACAGCAAAGAAACAAGTTCTGCTCCTACCTGCATTTGCTGCTACTCGTAAACGTTTCAACTCAGCTTGTTCTTCAGCTTTTTTCTCCTGTATCTTTCTATCTCTAGCTCCCAACGGTTTCAAATGCTCTAACATAAAAATTTAAGTATTCTTTCAACTGGAAATGCTGTTCAAACTATGTGACAATAGTAAAATATACCATTTCTTTTGTAACCATAACCAATTCCAATAAGCAGAGCGGCATACCTCGAGAACTAAACAAACGAATGATATTTGAGTTATCATAATTTATCTAAACCACAAATATATTTCAAAGTGCAAGAATTACGCACCCGAATTGCAGGAGAAACAGTGACCGGCATCTTCTTTCTTTGTGTGAAAAATGTTCAAAATGGCGACCTCTGGAGAGGGGCACGGGAGCAATATCCAATCAGTTGTCCAATATGATCCGTAATGAATCTTTATGTACCGTCACTAGGTACCAAAAACGTACCGATTGCGTACCAATATGTAACGTATCGTACCAATATGTAACTCATGCGTACCACGATGTACCCATATGCTATTCACGGAGCTTGCAAAGACTGGTGGTATAGACATGGCGCATGTTTCATCAAATTTGTGACAAGTGGACGATCGTAGGAAATGATCTGACGTGTCTTTAAATTTGCATTCTTGTAACATATTCATTCACAACTATTGAGATAATTATTTTGCTTTATTTCTCGGCTGCAAAAATGGTTAAATTATATTCTCTTTCTATTTTGCTGAAAGGACCAAAAGTGAAAACGCTTTCATCAGCTTACGATCTTCAATCGTTTGGTTATTTTCAAAGAAGCAGGTCTGTGAAAAGTTTCGGCCTGGAATATTCAGGCAAAAATCATAATATGAAAATAATAACATAGGCTAATCGCATATTTCACGTAACATGCAAAGAATTAGCGGCAAATGTTGTAATGTATCAAAGTGATTCTAAAAGAACTGTTTTGTATCGTTTTCTAAATAAATGGAAGTTAGTATGACATCATTTAGTCATTTATTGATCTAGGTCATTTACAGTAAATATAAAGGCCCGTGTGCTTCCACATGTTTTACAGTTGGCTTTGTTCAAAACAATACATAGTATATACATATTATAGCTAGTTTGTCACACATGTTTTCAATGGGTGTTGAAGTCAATGGGTTTTCATTCAGTGTAAGGGAATTTATGGAGTTTACTGGAAGAATTATTGTTGAGCGAACACGAACAAAAGAAAGAGCGTCAGTGAAAGAACAAGGTACTTGTTGCCTTGACAACATCCTTATAGCAAGTGGGATGAGACACTGGTTTATTAGCACTTTAGTATAAATGACTGTTAAAATATTCATTACAGTATTTGACTTCTTTCATGATCTTTTGTAGAATATGTTTGCCATGTTTATGTTCGAGAAGATAATTTGTCTGGTGTACTCATATCAGATTCAGAGTATCCATCAAGAGTGGCATTTACTCTGTTAGGAAAAGTTAGTGAAGTATTATCAAACATCGTTTATGTACAATTGTACATCCTGATATGAATTGCTAATATATTATAAAAGAAGTAATTGAAGTGTTTGTAATTTTTTCTCCAAAGGTTTTAGACGAATTTCTTGGAGAATATCCACTACATAGATTGTCTACCTTGGAGCAAAAGTATATTGAAGTGGTTTTAGCAAAAACTCAACTTTATGGAATGAACTTTTTGTAACAAACCTATGTATTTTGCAGGGATATTATATTTCCAAAATGTGCAGAATATTTGGCAAATTATCAAGTATGTATCCAACAAATGAGGATTGTCATTTTAGTGTAATAAATCAGAATATTATTACTAAGTGATTTTGTTTTCATAAGAACCCAACAACAGCAGATCCTATGATGAAAGTTCAAGCTGAATTAGATGAGACAAAAATTGTTTTGGTGAGAAAATTATTTGGTCTTTTAGAACACTCTAATGCATTTCACACCTATGAATCTGTTTTGCTGATAATCATTCACTTTTTTTGACAGCACAATACAATTGAGAGTGTGTTAGAAAGGGGAGAAAAACTAGATGACTTGGTGGATAAATCTAGAGAACTAACATTACAGTCTAAAACTTTCTATAGCACGGTAAAGTTCTATTGATATCATGTGATGCCTTTTTATGTATGAGCTCTTAAGAGTCGATGATGGGATAGTTATAACTTGGGGCTTTTTACCTTCTAGGCAAAAAAGGCAAATTCATGTTGCGTAATCTTATAAGTTACAAAAGCTATGTTTTCAAGAATGCAGAGACAACCAGTGAAAGAAATGCGACCATGTATATAATTAGGAAAAGGAATAGATTAAAGGGTTACAAAATGTGCGCAATCTTTTAAAACTAAAGAAGCTGATTTGACATATTGTGAGTTTAGAAAGAAACAGTAATGTTTTCTCATTACATTTATATGATTTGTGGATATTAACAGTTGATATCAAAATGCAGAATAATATGTTTAAATTGTTAAGACTTGTGGGGGAGTGAATTACTACTGATATTTATCATTATATTACTATGTTGTAGCTCTGGCTACTCTCCATTATATATAGTCATGGTTATAGGTCACTCTACGCAGACGCAATCATAGATCGTTTAAATAGAGAAATCAAGTTTGTCTAATTGTGTTCAGTTTCGCTCGTCGAGTCCGTTTCACTTGATGCAATTGTTTGACCCGTACCTGATGTAACATAAGATCAATTCAAAGGGTAAGCAACCTAGCTTTTCCAAAGTGCAAAACGCAAGATTGGCTTTTGTTAATCTTTACGAAATTGACAGACATTTCGACCTTATTTTACGCAAAAACGACGCCGCGCTGAAGCCCTATTGACTATGTATAAAATAGTATGAAATCTTCGTACCTGTTAATGTTTCCGTTTCTGTTAACTCGATCAAAGATTGATGAAACTTTTCCAAATATTTTTTTGAGTGGTGGTCTTCAATCTCCTATAGAGTAGAATATGCAGGTACGAAACTTTGTCAAAAACTTTACATTCTTAACTCTTAGTGAGTAGTGGATAGACATAAAATCGCCCGGATTTGGAAAGCAGGAACTACAATGCTACATGATTCAAGCTCTTAAAGTTGCTGCACTTGTCAGCAAGAGAGCCATTAACGATTGCAGTATGTACCTTCACCATCGTGTCATGAAGAACCAGTAAATCTTTCAAGTCACTTTTCTTTGCATTCTGCAAGTGCAACTGCGTCAAAGATTTGCATAAAATGCGGACACCAGCAGAGAATGGCTCAGATATGATTTCATTGGCTATCTTGAGAGCTAGAGCAGCATGAATGTTTCCCGACTAAAGAAAAAGAATGTTCGAATCAGATCATAAATGGAGTATTCCAGCAATAAAAAGCAACAACGATCCATGCCAATCCAATTTCAGACAACCATCACATCCCACAATGATGCAATTCTTTTGTTATCGCTACCTACCCCCATTTCTTGAACACTGTCTTCATTATGTAGCTGATTCTTGTCTGCGATATGTTTGTCTGAGGTGAGTTGAACTAATAGGTCAGCTACGTTTGAAGCATCGATCTGAGCGAGTGGAGAAGTTGTTGGAGCGACGAACAATGTTCGCAGAGTTGGAACAAACGCTTCTGCAATCTGCTCTTGATTCGCACTAGAAACATTAAGCCAAAACTCTACCTCTCTTTCTACTATGCACTAAAGTTTTTGATTAAGTGAACTTATGAGTGCTAATTACACCCGGACTATCAGTCAAGCAATTTAACACGATAACCCCAGAATCTAATACGTACAGTATGAGACAACTTACCGACATTCGTAAGCGAAAGCTGGAAGAAACACTCCAATAGAATCTCGAAGATACACATCACCCTCCGTCATTGGGTTGTACCACAATAATAGCAAGCGTGAGAACAATTTAGGACTATGAACACGACCAGCAAACAAAAGTTTGGCAAAACCCTCGGCTGCAATGTTGCGAATACCCGGATTCTATCAGAAAAAATATCCTCAGCTTTTGCAGAAAGAAACCAATATAGAAATTAATAGAACCCGATCGATTTATACCGTACCTCGTTTTCTAGCAACTTGATCAAAACCGCAAAGACGCTGCTCACTGATTTTTTCGCTTCGTCCATCATTCTCTTTTCAGTCTCGGCAACATCATTCACATCATCGCTGACGTCATCACCACCAACGTCATCACATCTGACGTCACCATCATCATCAATGACGTCATCGTCGTTGACTTCATCTTCAGTATTATCCCCAGGCTCCAGAAGAGACTCCTCAGCTTCAAGAAAGGCTTGCTCAGCTGGTGTGACTTTAAAGGTTTCCAAACCATACATGTGAAGTAAATCAAGTATAGATTTCAGAGCCGCAATCTGCACTTCTTCAGCATCCAAGAGCACAACCTAACATAAACAGAGAGATGGATCAGTCTTTCCGTTCCTATTAAAAAGAAACACACGTGAGCCTGTTCCAGAGGCTACATTTGATCTTGTGAATTATAAAAGAAGCTATAGAGAAGTTATAAGAGGCAAACATTGTTTTGTTAAAAATTAAAATACAGTTGAAAGATTGTATACCTGTAGAAACAGGACAAGGTATCTTCTGGCAAAATCTCTGGACAACAACGAACACAGACCAAGACATTCTATGGCCACGCGACGTACCATAGGTTCCTCATTTTGAACTCCAGGAAGAATCTTTGAGACAATAGAAAATATTTCTAAGATCACTAAAAACTTAGTCTACAAACAAAATTACGTCACACGAAACGTGAAAACGAGACCAGAACTTCAATGAGCAGAGTTGCTTTGCAATAGAACAACATGCAGGAACAGTAATCAAGCCTCTATTCATCAAGACTCATTTAAATACTTGCCAAAGTCTCCACCATAGTGCTGAGTGTTGGATTGAGACCATTTTTGTAGACATTCTGTAACATGCCACTTGCAATAGTAAGACATTTGAACAACGTCTCCGGATC